>PVJS01048988.1:0-14836 GCA_004027185.1 Glis glis
AGAGGGTCAAGAAAAGACCTTCCAACCCTTTAGGTTAGAAATATCTAAAATAAATCTGGCATTAGAAAACTTTTACTTATTTTGCCCATTATGGGCCTTAGTATCCAAAGCTATGGGAACAATATCAAAATAAAGGCATACTGTATTGGACAGGGTTCTCTAGATTAACAGAATACTCAGAATGAGTATATTTGAAAAAAGGGATTTATCAGATGGGCTTACAGTTTGAAGCAATGTAGTCCCAGGTTCTGACTGCACGTGGAGAGTCAGAGGAACCAGTAGCTGGTCGAACGGTCTAAGAGCTGGAGTCTTAGGATCGGAGCAACCACTAATTCAGTCCAGTCCAAGACGTGAAGATCAGGAAGCTCTTCGGAGAAACGATGGTGAAGTTTCAGTTCCAAGAGCTGGAGGCCGAGAAGATCAAGAAGCTCTTCAGAGAAAGGCGAAGCCGGCGGCCGACGATCTCAGGTGAGAGCAGATGCGTTTTCCTCGGAAAGAGTCACACGCACTCTACGTGGCTTCTCCCTCTTTTATCTAAGTCCGCACCTATCAGAATCCTGCTGCCTACATTCAGGGCAGGGCTTTCTGTTTAATCTGCTGTTACACACCCAAAATCACATAATCTTGGGTGTGTCATGATCAGGTCAAGTTGACAACCTAGACTGACTATCATAACAACCATCCCTGAAGTGCTGTCGCCTTCCAGGCCACCATCCAGCCACCAAGTGCAAAGGGGCCCAGATGCTAGGACCTGTGGGGAAGAGGGCGTAGCTCTGCATGTAACACCATGATAAAAGGTAGATTCCAGAACACAAAATACCTGAACTTGAATCTGTTTTTTAAGTGTGTGGTGGTGGGGATTGAACCCAGGGCCTCCTGCATGTTCAGCAAGCACTGTACCATCAAGCTACCTCCCCAGGCCTTTTTTTTTTTTTTGTATTTTGTATTTTGAGACAGGGTAAGTTGCCCAGGCTTAGCATACTCCTGCCTTAGCCTCCTAGGTAGCTGGGATTCCACCACGCACAGCTTGAACTTGATTTGTTAACACCAGTATCTAGATTCGTGATTTTGGATAAAATCTTTAACCTTTCAGTTACTGAATGCATCATCTGTAAATCACCCCAGGCATTTCTAAGAGAAAATACAAGGCTTTGGTGGGAAAAATAATGTATATGTATGTGTATATGTATATGTATATGTATATGTATGTATGTATTTGACTGTGTGGTAAAGCACTTAACTCAGGCTCTTAGAACAACTTCCTAAGATCCAGCAACTGGTCAACATCACAATGAGACAGCAGTCAGGTTGACAAGAGACGTTTTCATTCAACAGTGCCCATGGGTGACTGCCAACTAGGCTGGGACACTGCGCTGCGTGACAAGGTCAATGGCACCTGCTCCACCACGTCAGTCTACCCCAGCTGTTCCACGGCTGAGGTTCACAAACATCTTTTTACTGTTTTGAGACAATACTGCGTACGTAATAGAACAGGTGGCATCCCAAAACAAGCCAGGATGATGGCATATGGGCACCTGGAACTTCGGAAATACTACCGTTTTCACAACCAAGAGAGCCACAGAGTAGGAAGAGTTCAAAAACCAGTCTGCCCAGGAGTTCTGTGAAAACACACACACACACACACACACACACACACACACACTCAGAAAGCTGGGTCAAACCATCCTACATAGAAGAGTCTCACTCAAATTTGCTTAGCTGAACATTTCTCAAACCTATTCAACCAAGAAACTCTCTTCAGGGATAACAATACAAGGACCTATCAAGCCCACTCTGTAGAAAGCCAGGCCAGAGCTGTCAGCGGCCTGGGAAGCAAAAGATGTGGGAGACAGACACCCAGACAGACATCCAGATCTGAATCCAGGGCTGCCACCTGGCACCAGGATAAACTGTCACCTTCGATGTCAGAATCCATACATAGGGGTATGATTTGAGGCCAGCCTGGGCAACTTAGTGAGGCCCTCAGCAACTTAGTGAGACCCTGTTTCAAAATAAAAAATAAAACAGGGCTGGGGGTATACAGCATGGGTAGAATGCCCCTGGGTTCAATCCCCACTAACACACACACACACACACACACATACACAGAATAAATAAAAAATAAAATTCTGGGAAGAACACAATTTGACTCTTTAAATAAATGCAGTAGATAAAATGAAGAAAAGAGAGTACTGAGAAGCAAATCCTGAAAAAACCTGGAGCCTATGCAAATGGTAGGAGTTCCTAGAAAAAAAAAATAGGAACAGGTAGAACAGCAATAATCAAAGAAATAAAACGAAATCTCTACAGAAAATACAGGCTACTCCACAGCTATTCAGTGAAGCCCTCCGCAACTTAGACCCTATTTCAAAATAAAGAATAAAAAATAGGGCTGGGGGTGTAGCCCGGAGGTAGAATGCCTCTGGGTTCAATCCCCAGTACCGGAAAAAAAAAAAAAAAGAAGATACAGGCTACTGAGGGCTTGGGGCAAGAGAGAATAGGGAGTTACTATTTAATAGATACAGAGTTTATGTTGGGTGATGAAGAAAAATTTGGTGAAGATGGCTATACAATATTGCTAATGTCTTTAATGGCACTAAACTGTTTGCTTACAAAAAGTTATGAGAAAAATGTATATTTTACCACAACAAAAAATAATAATAGTAAACCTATGCACATAACTTCAAAAAAGAAAAGAAGAGGAAATGCTTCCAGTCTGGAGAAAAACCATGAAGACTAATTATGTGCCAAGCAAACTGATGAAATGGACTCCATAACAAAGAAATCCTCCAAACAGACCTAAATACTATGGGTATTTTTATTATTTGGTTTTATTTGGTCTTCTATAGGTTTGGCGAACTGGGGAGAATTCAGCATACAGAACATAAGTCTGCTTTCTCAAAGCTCAAAACAATAGTACACCCAACTTTCAATCTCTGCAAGGAGAACAATTATTTAAAATGAGACAGCAAGCCAAAGATACTGACAGGAAACATACTATGATAGCGCCTCCAGATTAAAAGGAGGTGTCATTAATAATTACACTAGGGCAACAGACAACTGGATATATGGACGCCCTTAACTCTTCAAATGGCTCATTAAGTAACCTTTCACGTTCCCCGGCATTTTTTACCAAAGACCTAACACTTAAAATAATAAATAAAAGCCAGGTGTGGTGGCGCACACTTGTAATCCCAGTACTTGGGAGGCTGAGACAGGAGGATTGCAGGTTCAAAACCAGCCTCAGCAATTTAGTGAGGCTCTCAGCAATCTGGTGAGACCCTGTTTCAAATAAAAAAATAAATATATAAAAAGGGCTGGGGGTGTAATTCAGAGATAGAATGCCCCTGGGTTCAATCCCTGGTACCACAAATATAAATATATATAATGGTACTGGGCATATTATATGTGTGTGTGTGTGTGTGTGTGTGTATCTGTTTTTTCCTTATTATTTTGGAATCTTTATTTAGCAGTTTCACAAATAAAAAGGAAATATCTTATTTTTCTGCTTTAGTATTAAACAATGAGTTCACATGATATTAAACAGCACTTGGTCAATTAAGAAAAACTAAAGATTTTTTTGTGCTGTTCTAAGTATCTTTCAAAAATGCCAAAAAAAATGAAAAACTGTTTAATAAATGTTTACCTTATTTTATGAACACATTCGCTCCATGAGAAAAAGCCCATTTGTCAAGGTGTCGTACATCATAAAGAACAATGGGCCGGGCATGATGGTGCAAGTTTGCAATCCCAGTCCTTGGGAGGCTGAGACTTGAGGATGCAGTTTCGAGACCAGCCTCAGCATCTTAGTAAGGCAGCAACTTAGCGAGACCCTATTTCAAAATAAAAATAAAAAAGTGGCTGGGAGTGGAGTTCAAAGGTAAATGCCCCTGAGTTCAATCCCTAGTACTGCAAAAAAAAAAAAAGGGAGGGTCACTTAATATTTATAAATGTATTAAAGCAAGCTTTTGGCAATTTAATCACATGGAGAGCTTTCTAGTGGGACCATACTGAGATTATTATGAATTTCGGATTTCTGACTTTTCAGCTGAAATTCTTGATGATGGACCAATTAGTCATTAATTCAAAATATATTTGAGGAACTATTGTGTGTCTGGAGTGACACCAATGATACAAGATGATTACACATGAATCTAAGTGTTAAGTGTTATAAGAAGGAGGCATAGCTGATCCAAAGGAAATATAGAGTTTCTGAAAAGTAAGCTGATTAGGGGAAACAGTTCTGAACTACACTGTAAAAAAAGAAAAAGAAAATGAGTAGGAACTTAAAGGGCAGACAAGGAAGAAAAAAATCTTTTTAATTGGAGATAACCTGGCAAAGATCTAGATTCATTTTCTACTGATCTGTAACAAATTACCACAAACTGGGCTCACAATCCTGTGGGTCAGAAATCCAGGCATGGAGTGGGTGGGTCCTCTGACCAGGTGGAACTGGCCTCAGAGAACCTGGACATCGCCGGTGAGGCCGTCCCTGAGCTCCCGAGCAGGGACGGGAGGGGGGCACAGGCCGGCGACGCTCCAGGCATCCAGCTGAAAACACTCAAGATTAAAACTGGAAAGTGACACAGCTGCAACAGACAAGCCCTGTCTGCCTGGAACCAGGACTCGGAGAACATGGAGCACAAGGTCCACAGGTCAATCATAAACTTCTTGTTTACACGCAAAGCTGTTAGAATTCACAAGGGGAGTTCCGACACTCAAGAGCAGAAGTCAACTAGCTCTGGAGCGCCAGGTATTTCAAACTCTGCAGGCCGAGAGGCAAGATCCATGATACTACGTAGGTACTTACGTAGCAAGACAGAAAACAAATATTCACGACTTATTGACAAGACTCAAAGTAGAATAGTGATAGAGTATACTTTTTGTAATACTTGGTAAAGATGCTCTCGTTGACCAAATTTTAGCCAGGTTCCTCTGAGTCCTCTTCTTACGGAGGCTTCAGCCTCGAATCCTCAGGCTCTCAACACCTGACTAACCCCCATATCTGACCTCCCAACATCCCCCAGGTGAGATCTGATAGCCTTGGCCTGCCCTCAGCAAGAATCCTATTATGTCAGTTTAGTCAGAATCTCCATACTTTGATTCTCCTCTTAGTAATCGGCCATCCACTGACCCTCCCACCCCCAACCTCCCTGCCTGCAACCCCGACTTGTTCTTATTCTATCTGGATTTGAGCCAAATCTCTCTCTCCTATTGCCAGAGTGCTGACACCTATTTCAAACACCTGCAATAAAATCTTCCCAACCATTTTAACAAGTGTCATAATTTTTTCTTTAACATATTGTTTTTTGTTTTGTTTTTTGTGGTACTGGGGATGGAACCCAGGGGCATTCTACCTCCGAGCTACACTCCCAGCCCTATTTTATTTTTATTTTGAAACAGGGTCTCACTAGGTTGATGAGTCTCGCTACTTGCTGAGGCTGTCCTCGAACCTGCAATCCTCCTGTCTCAGTCACCCAAGTACTGGGATTACAGGCATGCGCCACCACGCCCAGAGGTAACATACTGATTAACACATGAGACTAGATCTCTTTTTATTGAGGGGAGAGGAGGATAAAGTTGAAGTTCCTTAATGGAAGTTCCCGATCATTTAAGTCCATTTCAAAGGTAAAAACCCATTCTTAGCTTACAGACTGTATAAGAACAGGCAGAGCGGTAGATTGTTGACCTTTGCTCTTGAGAATGTACAACTTGGAGGAAATAAAACTTGCTGGGAAACCTTAATAAACCTATTCCCTCCCAGGCCCTTCCCACATTACAGCTCTGCAGTACCACAGGAAAACGCGCGAGGAGGAAATACAGGATTGCAGAATGAGCTTCCCGAGAATGCATGAAGAAGGAAGGCTATGCCAAGCCACCCCTTTCAATCCCTCTTATTTCCTTGAGCCTCATTACCTCCATTAAAAAAAAGAGAGAATACAACAGAAATGTACCAGGTGTATGATTCAAGATGCTAGGGAAACAGAAAAATAAAACAAAATCCCTACCCTCAAAAGTGTATGTACTCGTGGGTAGGGGGACGACAAAATGAGCAAATTATGGGAATATGTCAGCTGGTGAAAAGTTCCACTGAGAAAAATAACCTAGGAGACAGGTATAGAGATAGAGCTGGGGTACAGCTGTTGCTTTAAAGAGTGTACATGACAGTGCTCACTACAATGATGACTTATTTTTCAATGATCTTTATTACAGTCTCAGTCCATATGCACTGTAGAGAATTAGAATGCAAAGACTAGCAAAAATGAGAAAATAAAATTGGATTCCCCTTATCTACAGATGACCATTTGAACAAAGCTCTCTCCTGACACTGCCACCTGCATATACTGACACGTGTGCATTTTGCATACAGGAAATGAGATCTGAAGGCAGATACCATTGTTACCAGCTCCTTTAGCTACCCATCTCCCCCTTTCCATTTGTTTATTTTTTATCTCACCTACTGACCAGGCCATAATCAAATTTCTAATTATCTCAAAAAGATCCTTTATACTTAAGGTAGTCCAAACCAGTGTCTAAGACCACACCTGTATCTTAATTATGTCCCTCAGGATGACACAGCCAACTCTCCTTTTTTATTGTTGTTTTTTGTTTATTTTGTTTTGTTTTGTTTTGGTACTGGGAATTGAACTTAGAGGCATTCTGCCTCCAAGCTACACCCCCAGCCCGATTTTATCTTATTTGAAAACAGGGTCTCACTAGGTTGCTGAGGGCCTCGCTACGTCGCCAAGGCTGGCTTTGAACCTGCGATCCTCCTGTCTCAGCCTCCCAAGTATTGAGATTACAAGCGTATGCCACCATGCCCAATTAACCCTCCTTTTTCTGATGGATAAAAAATAAATAAATGCTCTGGGTGATTCCTTATGGTGCTGTTTCAATGGTTCTACCACTGCCCCATCCCACACACTCAATTCCTGCAGACTGGTTTTAGGTTATATAATGGTTTGGATTTAGAATGTCCCCTAGACCTCACGAAAACTGGGCAGCCATGTTGGAGGTGGGATTTGGTTGCCAAGGAGGGGGTCCTTGAGGGTGTGGTTTTGGGGATTATATAAGGTACCTCCTCCCCTGTTCCCTCTCTTGCTTCCAGCCTCCATGAAACGAGGGCAGAGGCCTGCTCTCTTTTTCTCTCTGATTGATTCCCACTGCCATGCCCTGAGCTCTGCAGACCTGGTCTGACATGGACTGAAATCTGAAATCTCCAAAACTATGAGCAAATAAATCTTCCTCCCTATAACTTGTGTGGTCAGTTGTTTTAGATCACAGTAGTGAGAATGCTGACCAGAACAGGTCAAAACTGGAGGTTCCCAATCCTTTCACACCCTGGATGACTTTGGCAGTTGGGGGAAGCATTAGGGCCTCTTCTGACAGGAGGGGCCCAGCTTAAGAAGCACTCCCAGAGGATCCTGATGTGTACTCAAGTTTGAGAGCTTTCTAAATAACACTGGCTATGTCCTATGATACAGTAAGCTACTACACATATTATAACCAATAAAACTACGAATTCCTATGAATAAACTACTGAGCAGAGTTTAGTTCTTTTGTTAGAGCACTAAAGTTAGTCACAATACTAAATTCTAAATAAATTCTGTGTTTCATTTTCAAAGATTATTTTTAGTTATCTTTTAAGCTAGATAAAGCATTTATATGAGTCAAAGATAAAAACTATATAGAAAGAGAATCAATTCATTATTTTAAAAAGGGATAAAAAGTCGGGTGTGGTGGCGCATGCCTGTAATCCCAGTACTTGGGAGGCTGAGACAGGAGGATCGCAGGTTCAAGGACAGCCTCTACAAGTAGTGAGCTCTCATCAACTTATTGAGGCTCTGTTTAAAAAAATAAAAATAAAATAGGGCTGGGGGTATAGCTTGGAGGTAGAATGCCCTTGGTTCAATCCCCAGTACCACACACACAAAAAAAAGGGGGTTAAAAAATAAACAAAGATTTATCTTGCCTTGCCTGGACAAAGTGGCAAAGAATCAGAGGGAAATTTCTTCTGTAGAGGTATTTGAGCTAATAAGTGAATAAGGGATGATAAAATTAGAGTACATTATTCTGCAAAGCACTAATAATAATCATTGATTTAGGCAACAATACCAAAATCTGCTAAACATCATTTTGTAGAAAAGACATTATGTCCCCCATTAAGTATATATATATAAGTATATGTAAGTATATATATCCCCTTCTTGCCAGAGTCTCACTGGAATCAGAACTGACTGGCACCTCAGAATTTCAGTTTTGATTTCTCACTGTGCATCTGTCCTTTGACCATTACAACCTACTGGTTATGAGGACCAGGAGTCCGACTGCCTGGGCCCAATCCTGGCTCCATCACTTCCTGCCTGGGTGACCTCAGAGAACTTAACGAGCTTCCATCCCTCCCTTCGCCAGGCAGGAAACAGGGATCATCGCAATAATGACCCCATTAGTGAACTGTGAAAACTTCCTAAGTGTTTTAGTGAACCTAAAACACTTTCTACAAAATCTGGCACACTCAGCAGACATTACCCATTATTACTGAACCTTAATTCCAATGGCTCGTCTGTCTTTTCTTATTCATTTATAGGTACCAGCAGTTTTTCCAAATAGTACCCCCAAAGATCCTTCTTCCTCAGCTGGTCCAAATGCTGGAAGGTCCTCCCTATTACATGAATACTTACAATCCCAGTATTTAGGAGGCTGAGACAAGAGGATCACAGGTTTGAAGCCAGCCTCAGCAAGAAGTGAGACTCTCATCAACCTAGCAAGACCCTGTTTCAAAATAAAAACAAAATAGGGCTGGGAGTGTAGCTCAGAGGTAGAATGCCCCTGGGTTAAATCCCTAGTACCACACACACACACACACACACACACACACAAAAAGAGCTGCTGTGGGTGGCTGGGTATAGTGGTACACACCTATAATCCCAGTACTCAGGAAGCTGAGACAGGAAGATTGCAGGTTCGAGGTCAGTCTCAGCAACTTAACAAGACTCTTGGCAACCTAGCAAGGCCCTGTTTAAAATAAATTATAAAAAGGGCTGAGGTACGTGCAACTCGGAGGTAAAATGCCCCTGGATTCAATCCCCAGTACCACAGAAAGGGGTAGGGGGGCTGGAGGTGTAGTTCAGAAATTCAAAACCCAATGAAGAGAGGGAGGGAGGGAGGGAGGAAGGGAGGGAGGGAGGGAGGGAGGGAGGAAGGGAGGGGAGGAAAGAAGGAAATCAATTTTTGACAAAAATAGATCTTACTACTCTGTATAGAATCTGAAAAATTAATCCAATCAGTAAAAAATAATCTTGAACCATTTTGTAAATGTAGGTAGCTGCGCCACTCTTTTAAAGTAGCTGTTAGCCAGGTGTGGTGGCACACACCTGCAATCCCAGTACTTGGGAGGCTGAGACAGGAGGATCGCAGGTTCAAGGCCAGCTTCAGCAACACAGGGAGACTCTCAGCAACCTAGCAAGACCCTGTTTCTAAACAAAAAATATAAAAGGGCTGAGAGTATACTTCGGAGGTAGAATGCCCCGGGTTCAATCCTTAGTACCACAAAAAAAAAAAAAACAGTAAATAGCTGTTGATAGAGTGTTGTCAATTGCCATGGGCCACAGAATTAATACCTTACACTTAAAAAAAAATTAAAGTAGCTGTTGAAATTCTGTCTCAAGTGGTGAAGAACCCTGATATGTCCAGATCAGTAGGATCTCAAGACTGTAAAACCAAAGCAAAAATTAATAGAGTTATTAACAGAGTTCTGGGCTTCCTGGGCCCCTGGCAAATAATGGCACCTGGGCCACTGCCTCCTACCACGTCCGTGCCAGGTCAGCCTGCAGCCCTGTGCTTTCCAGATAAGCTCACGTGGCACCCCCGACGTCTACTCCCAATTCACCAGAGCCAACATTCCCGAAATCTATCTGCCCCACTGGTTCTATTGCAGAAACCATAGTAAAGGTGACGCAGCCCCACAGGTGCTTTTACAGCTCGTGGAGGGATCAGGATGAGGAACTGGCCTGCCCTCTGGAGAGTGAGTTACTATGGAGTGCGCAGGGAGCGGTGATGAAACAGAAGCAGCCGGATTACATAAAAATATGTGGAAATACAGGCAAAGCAGTAAAAAGCAGGGGAGAATGCAGGCAAGAGAAATAACCCTGTGATGTATAATCTTCAGGGTATAGATAAAGTCTGAAAAGAAAAGAAACAAAAAAAGTTACATGGGGTAGGATATGGATGTGGACAGTCCTGGAGGATATCTTAAAAGTCCGTCTCCTAGATTTAGGGATACCCTACAGATTCAATGGTTGCTCACAAATTCAGACAAAATCAAGAGTGGTGGTGCACTCCTATAATCCCATTGCTTGGGAGGCTGAGGCAGGAGGGTCGCAGGTTTGAGGCCAGCCTCAGCAACTTATTGAGGCCCTCAGCAACTTATTGAGACCTGTTTCAAAATAAAAAATTTTAAAAAAGGGCTGAGGGTGTAGCTCAGAGGTAGAATGCCCCTGGGTTCAATCTCCAGTATACGAGGGAGGGAAGGAGGGGGGGGGAAGGAATTCAGTCAAGCAGGCTGCTCAGCTCACAGAGCTGGAGTTTAAGCACCAATATTTCTGCGGCAGAAGAATAAACAGGGGCGTGCCAAGGGGCAACTCACGTGCTTTCAAATGGGCTCCTCAAGTGTGCCTGTCTTAAAGACTGGAACTGAATGACAAGAAGTCCTCCTCCAGTCAACACAATGAGAGGCAGCACAAGGTCCCAGTGTTGGGCTTACCCCTAGGGAAGGACAGGTCTCAACTGGCAAGTGAGGGGCAATTAGCACTGCTCAGAGTGGTAAGAAGAAGCAAGGAGAGCTCAGGAAACCAAGCTGGCCAGGAGCTAATCAGGAGCAGCCCCAGCCCGGCAAGACGCCAGCCCCTGCACTTGCTGTTAGAATGAAACAGAAGACTGCAGTGAGCCGACCTAGTAACAGTTCTGGGGCTTCATTAATGTCTACGGCTTGCAAGAAAACACCCCAGTGATCTTGTCAGCTTTGGTTTGGTTTTGTGAGATATGTAAAATCACAGAATGTTGGCACTTGAAGAGCCCTTAAGGATAGTCTAGTTCAAAACCTCATTTCACTAGTCAGTAAAGGGAAGGCCAAAGCCAGGGATGGGGGCACATTGCCTGTAATCCCAGTACTTGGGAGGCTGAGCCAGGAGGATCGCAGGTTTGAGGCTAGCCTCAGCAACTTAGTGAGCAATTTAATGAGACCTTCTTTCAAAATAAAAAATAAGATAGGGCTGGGGGTGTAGGTCAGAGGTAGAATGCTGGGGTTCAATCCCCAGTACCAAAAAAATAAAAGAGAGGAGAAGAGAGGAGAGGACTTGATTAGCTCAGGGTCACAATTCTACTTGGTAGCAAAGACATTGTGAGTCCCCGTCTCTATTCAGTTTAATGTTCCTTCCTCTCTCCTTTCTGTGAACTCATGGATTAAATCTTCCCTAAATAAAGCAAGAAGTGTCATGAATTCTTTTTACTTCAAATGCAGACTTACCAAAAGTACAGCTGCCCTCCCCCACAAGACACTCTTATTCCTTTCATCTTAACATGGCAGCTACATGTGAGATAGGGTTATTTATGATTCCAGGATATAATCTTCAACCTCAAAAATGCAGATAAGGCTGGGTACTGGTTGGTAGTATGCTACCGTAATCCTAGCTAACGGGGAGGCTGAGGCAGGAGGATCACATGCTCAAGACCAGCCTGGGCAACGGAAAGAGACCCTGTTTCAAGATAAAAAAGTAAAAAGAGCTGGGGAGCTAGGGAGGTAGGTCAGTGGTAGAGCACCCTGGGGTTCAATTCCCAGTACCACAAAGGAAGAAAAAAATGCAGATAAGCAAAGGCCTGAGTAATAAACGGTAATACTACATTACAAACCTAACCACTGGATGATAGCAAAGTGGGATGCTAAAATTCCTTTCTTTAATAGGTACCTAGACTTCACAAGTACGAGGTGGAAACTCTCCATCACTGTTTTCCATCAGTCAGCCACCTCTGAAGAAATGGTTCAACGTAACCTTGTCTTCTGCATAAACTGTACTACGAAGGCTTAGGCCCAACCCTATGGCCAAAGAGAGCACTTGTTTGTGACTTTTATGGACACAACAGTAGTTGGAAGTACAGGCCAAGGCACAGTCCTATGCCTGAAGCCAGGGCTCTCCAACATCCACCCACCCAACTTGAGAAGACCCAATTACCTGCCCACACCTCAGTGGGCACACCAGTCAAAGGTGGACAAATCCATCCATATAAAGCTGTTATAACCACTGAGAAGTTGTACGTGAAGTGTTTAACAGTACCTAGCATAGGATCAACACTCAAATGTTAGTTATTATTAGAACTTTCAAACCACTCAAGGATGCTAACATTCTGAAGGTCAAAGAGCTCTACAGACACCATAGGTTTCTCTAATCATAGATAGTTCAAGATAATTACCAAACCAGTTTTAGAGAAAAATCAAACTAGCGTTAGAAAGGAATAAAAAACAATTTTTAAACCTTTTGTTACGATTAATTTTATGTCTCAACTTGTCTGGGCTAAGGGATGCTCAGATAGCTGGTAAACCATTATTTCTGTTGTGTCTGGGAGAATGTTTCTAGAATAGATGGGCATTTGAATTGGTGAACCAAGTAAAGCAGATGGCCCTCCCCAATGCAGAAGGGCATCATCCAATCTATTGAGAGCCCAAAAAGAACAAAAAGGTAGAAGGGCAATTCACTCTGCTAGAGTTGACATCCATCTTTTCCTGTCACAAACATCTGCACTCCTGGTTCTCAGCCTTTAAGATTCAGACTGGGAGCCAGGCATGGTGTTGCACACCAGTACTTGGGAGGCTAAAACAAGAGGATCACAAGTTCGAGGCAAACCTCAGCAACTAACAAGACCCTGTTTCAAAATAAAAAATAAAAAGGACTGGGGTTATCGCTCAAAGGTAGAATGTCCCTGGGTTCAATCACCAGTATGAAAAAAGGGAAAAATAAAAAGATTCAGCAGGGTATGATGGTGCACATCTGTAATCCCGGTATGTGAGAGGCTAAAACAGGAGAATCACAGGTTCTAGAATAGCCTCAGCAACTCAAGCAAGACTCCCAGAAACCTGGTGAGATCCTGTTTCAAAACAATAAACTAAAAAAAGGCTAGAGGTGTAGCTCAGAGGAAGAATGCCCCTGGGTTCAATCTCTAGTACCACAAAAATAAATAAATAAAAGACTGAGACTGGGACTTTCACCACCTCCCACCCACCCACCTGATTCTCAGATCTTAGTGTCCTGGGGCTTGGACTGAATCGCACCACTCGATTTCCTGATTGTCCAGTTTGGAGACAGACGAACTTGTCAATCTTCCCTTTTACATCTATCTATCTATCATCTATCTATATCCTATTGGTTAAGTTTCTCTAGAGAACCTTACTACGCCTATGTGTTAGGCAACTCAACTATGTTCATACCAAAACTAGAATCCACAGGTCTTTCAAACTAATTTCATGAGAAGGCTAAGGAGAATGCTTTCTGAAACCCCTCCTTGAAAGAGAACAACGAGGAGAGGGCCAGGCTCTTTCATTTTACTGCATTCTCTTGCAACATCCCAACAGAAAATTAAATGCATTGCTGGAAAATGAACTCTGGGTCAGAAGAAAACACAACCATTAAGGCTTACGTCTAACTATGCACTAATTAAAGCATCGCAGAAATTAAAAAGCAAGAAAGAACCTGAGTGAGCTGTGTCATGCTCACTTTCCAGCCAGGAAGGGAGTCTGTTATTCATCAACTGCACGTCCTGGGGACTCCCATTTCCTTCCCTCTTCAAAGCTGCCGCCCCCTACTCCCATGCTGGATGTACTAAGACTTCGTTCAAAAAGTCTCCCTATTTCCCCTCGTATGCATGCCACATGGAGCAGCAGCAGCAGAACACTTCCAATTTAAATGGTTTCCCCCTATGCCAGGCGGGGTGGTTCGCTCCTGTAATCCCAGTACTTGGGAGGCTGAGACAGGAGGATCGAAGCTTCAAGGCCAGCCTTAGCAACTTAAATGGTGCCCGCTAAAATGGGAAAAGAAAAACTAACACAAGGAACTGATAATTATGACAAAACTTAAAAAATAAATAAATAGTAAGTCTCATAAAGTTCTTACAGCCTAGGGTCTTACACACTAGAATCTTACATGAGCCTAGTCTGTGGTTGGTTGCTCACTTCTAGCTAAGCTGATAGACAAGTTTTTCAACTTTATCCCTGAGGAAAAAGTTCAAATACTGATTCCCCCCACAACAAAGAGCGCTGAAAAAATCAAATCCTAGTAGAACAGTTAACTGTTAAGCAAGCTAATTTCAAGCAGACAATCTCTATTCTCATAGGTTCATATGAATGACACTCATTCCCAAGAGCCCCACCTCAAACACCATGCCGACCCCTGGGAATACTCCTGCCTTTCCTGGGTCTAACCTGGCGGGGATACATGCAGCCTCGTCTGCCTGTGCCTCCTAAGGGCTTCCCAGCCCAAACCACGTGAGGATGAAAGAATGTTTAAGTAGTCAACACGGTGGTCAAAGTTCAATTAATGAGTCAGTGTGATAACGGATGTGGTCATCACACTAAAGGACCAGAATAAGAAGAAACATGGAGTGCGAGTAGAAAACGGTTCTAACCTAAGCAGATTTTAGCAAGAGCACAGGGCAGAAACTAGACAGTAATGGGCTGAACCTGAACTAGGAGGCCAGGAAATGAAGGTGACAGATTCAAGGAGCTTCCCTGTGGAGGGTGGTACGCTATGCAGGGTGGTACGCTGTGCAGGGTGGTACGCTGTGGAAGGTG
>PVJS01048989.1:0-14833 GCA_004027185.1 Glis glis
GTGAGGCCCTCCGCAACTTCGTGAGACCCGGTTTCAAAATAAAGTATAAAAAATAGGGCCGGGGGTTTAGCGCAGAGGTAGAATGCCCCTGGGTTCAATCCCCGGTACCGCAAAAAAAAAAGTTAATTACATAAAACTAAAATTTCAATTATTTCAACAAAACTGGAAAGACATAATCATGGTTTCATTTTTGTAATCATTATAGAAATGTGTTTAAATGTGTATATTAAATGTTAAATGTAAACACTAGTAGAATATGAATTTACATTAGAACTTCCAATTCACTGGAGGAGAAAAAAAAAGAAGAAACCTCATCAATTTAAAAAAATGTAAGTAAAACAGAAATGAGGAAACCAATAGAAAGTATATTAAATAGAACACATAAAATTAAAGAATAGGAATGAGGCCAGGCGTGGTGGCGCACGCTTGTAATCCTAGTACTTTGGGAGATGGAGACCAGAGGATCCGGGTTCGCAGCTAACCTCAGCTCTCTCTCTCTCTCCCTGTCTCTCTCTCTCTCTCTCTCTCTCTCTCTCTCTCTCTCTACTTAGTGAGGCCCTCCGCAACTTTGTGAGACCTGGTTTCAAAATAAAGTATAAAAAATAGGGCCGGGGGTGTAGCGTGGAGGTAGAACGCCCTTGGGTTCAATCCCCGGTACCGCAAAAAAAAAAAAAAATAGGAATGAGGCCAAACATCTTGGATACCAAATACATGGGTGAAGATTCAGTTCTGCTATGGAAGATGAAGATCCTTAAAAATGGGCTTGAAAAACAAAAATCCAATTATTTGCTATTTATAAGAGATTAACATAAAATGACACCAGGAAATTGAAAAAATGGATGAACATCTGATAGACACAAACAAAAAGGAGCAGGAGGCAAGATATTAAGGCTAAGTATAGAATTTGGGCCAAAATTGTAAACAGTTTAAAGAAGTAGATATTCTAAATGCAAAAGAAAGACACTACATGAAAAAGTGAGAATGGTCATGAATATTTATGCACTGAATACAACGTCAGCACATCTAACAAGGCAGATTAGATGGGGGCGGGGGAGCTGAGGGGCAAAGAACCATCAACGTTAGTAATAACACCACCTAACGGTTGCAAAACACTTCTCCATTTACAAGAAGTATCTTTTTTTTTTTTTGCAGTACTGGGGATTGAACTCAGGGGCATTCTACCTCCAAGCTACACCCCCAGCCCTATTTTTATTCTTTATTTTGAAACATGGTCTCACTAAGTTACAGAGGGCCTCACTAAGTAGCTGAGGCTGGCCCCGAACCCGGATCCTCCTGTCTCAGCCTCCCAAGTACTGGGATTACAAGCGTGCGCCCCCATGCCCGGCAGCAGTATCTTTTTTAATATATACTTTCACTGGTGCATTGTAATTATACATCAGAGTGAGGTTCAAAGTCGTACAAACAAACATGCACACAGGCCTTGGTGTGTTTCCCTTTAAGGTTGCACCCTGCTACCCCCCACACCCTGTCTACATAATAGTGAGATTGGAAGTAATACCTTCACACATGGACAGAGCGTAATTTGAATTGTTTCTTTGACACGAATGATTTTAATTCATTCTACCACTAAGCAGCACAGATTCTCCCCCAACCCAAGACACCTGCCCTTCTTCACTGAGGCCTCTCAGCCATCCTCTCCACGACACCTCTCTCTCCATTACTGCATCACCCCGTCCTGCGCTGTGTTCCTTCTGAGCCCTGATCAGGGCCTGACCGTAAACATACAGACTCTAGATCTACACCTACTTCTAGGGAAGCATTTTATAGAAGAAGTTTAGATGAATCTCTAATAGAGGAACTTACTTGAGAATAAACAAAGAATAGGATTGTAACCCAGGACATGCACAGGCCGGGGTGGCCTCTGGTATGTCTGAAAACAAACAGAAGGTTGGGGCTTTATCAGGACAGAGAAACCAACAAAGACATTTTTGAAAGAAGGTTCGTGTTATAGTGTTGGTAGGGTTTTGGCGGTCGCCGTGAGTTCTTTTCCTTAGCCCAGATAGATATCATGGGCCGGGAAATAAGGAGCCAGGACAAGCAGTTGGAATTTAGTGCAGGGCAAAAGAAGATTTGTTATAAAAGCAAGAGTAACCGTGCCATGTCTCAAAGGGGTGGGGGAGAGAAAAGCATCACACCTCCAAGGAGAAGGCAGTGGAGCCGAGTGCTGACGCCCCCCTGGACCCCCGGATCTTAAATAGGGCTCATCCTATCTGGTCTTCCTTATCTGGGTTGCTAAGGTTCCAGGCCCATATTCCCGCTTTGTCAGCATCTACATGAAAGGATAATATTTTGCTTTTGTTTTTGTTTTCTCAATTCTTCCCAGGCCTGTGGCCTTCTAAGTTTTAAGTCTTGTAACTTTCTTAGTGTTGGCCTTCATCTTATCTTTGTTGCCATGCCGAGCCAGCAGGCTGGGGAGAGTAAGAAGCAGCCTGTTTTAACCTTTTAAATGCCTGCTCTGCTTCGGGACAGGGCATGAAATCATCCGTAACCGGATCAGTTTGCTGGTGCCCGGGTGCTGGGAGCCTGCGAGGGCTGATTGGGAAGCAGTGGCGGTTCCTAGGTAAAGCTAGTCTTCAGGTCAGAGCTGGCAGTTTCAACGTGAATTGCTATGTAAAAAGAGTCTTAAAGATGGGGCAGGCTGTTTGGTTGGATTGGTTCTGTGAGACAGTTGCTGGAGTAGATGTCCGTGACCCCACTGTTTCCCTTTTTCTTCCATGGCCCCTTGACTCTCTGTTAGTGAGTGTGGTAGGAATGGCTCCACATTGGGTGATGAGTGTTCACACACTAGAAAAAGCTGTCAATGTAGCCTATCTCCTCTACCAGAATAAGGCTCGAGGAAGCAGAGTTCTATTCTTCCTGTTTGCTGTTGTATCACCAGGGGCATTTAGTAGGTTCTCAGTAGCTCTCTATTGTATGAATGAATAACCATGGTGGGCAGCCCCCAGGGGTCTCTCCTCCAGAAGTCTATTCCTTTATGAAATTTCCCTCCTGAGGGTGGGCTGGTCTGAATAACTCAGCTCTAACAAATAGGACCCAGCAGAAGTGATGGGATTGGTGTAGGATAGAAGAAATAAATAGGTAGAAAGGAGACAGACAGGAAGGAAAAGTAAAATATAACTTTCGTATAAGAACCTGATGCTAACATGCCTCAACCTTTACTCCCCAAACCAGTTCTCTTTTCCAGGCCTGTCTCTCCCAAACTCCTGGGAAATCTGTAGATCCTAGAGTTAACTGAAAGAAACTTTAATTTTCCTGTGCATTGTAAGACAACTACAATATCTTCAGAAATCTATAATTTAGGACACTCTCCAGCTTATCTGCTAATCAGATAATAAAGACCTCAATCAGCCTAAAGACCCTAAGGCTGACCAGACCACCAGACCACCAGGAATTGCCTCGGGACTACTGGACTGAGGTCATCCCCACACACCTCCTGCCCACCCCTCACGAAAGTCGCCTATAAGAAAAGAGCCTGGCACTCCCCAAAAGGTCTCTCTCCCTCTTGAGATGGCCCCCATTCTCCCTTGAATGTGTATTTCCTCCTTTCCTAAATAAACCTCTGTCCAAGTCTCTGACTGGCACGTGCTGAAATTCTTTTCAGTCACATTAGCCAAGGACCACGCCGACCCTGAGTTCCTGAGTTGAGGAATCAACCCGTCACCCCCAACTGGATGTGACCTTCAGGATGAGGGTACAAAAAGAGGTTTGTTGGGAAGTGCTTTCAGACTCTCTCTTGGGTCACCAGCTGTCATGCCATGAGGGTACTCAGGCAGCTGGTGGAGAGGGCCACGTGCTGAGCAACTGCCACGGACTGACTTATGTCCCTCTAAAACTCATACGTTGAGGCCCTCGCCCCCCAGTACAACTGTGTTTAGAGATAGGGTCTTTAAAGAGGGAACTGAGGACAAAAGAGTGAGGCCCTAACCAGGAGGACCGGTGTCCTGCCACAAAGAGGAAGAGGTAGCAGGGATGCTCAGGCCTAGAACAGAAGGCCAAGTGGGAGCCGGGCGTGGTGGCGCACGCTTGTAATCCCAGTACTTGGGAGGCTGAGACCGGAGGATCCAGGTTCGTGGCCAGCCTCAGCTACTCGGTGAGGCCCTCCACAACTTACCGAGACCCTGTTTCAAAATAAAGAATAAAAAATAGGGCTGGGGGTGGAGTTCGGAGGTAGAATGCCCCTGTGTTCAATCCCCAGAACCGCAAAAAAAAAAAAAGAAACAAAAGGCCAAGTGGGGACACAGCAAGAAGACGGCCATCTGTAAGCCACAGAGAGAGGCCTCAGGAGAAGCTGACCCTGACTGACCGAGTCCTGACCTTGATCTTGGACTCCCAGGCTCCTGTTGTTCAAGCCATATGGTGTGTGGCATTGTGTTATGGAGCCCTAGGGGACGAAAACAGAACCAGAACCAGGGGTATGTGAATGACCTTGAAGGTAGTAGAGTCTTAACTTTGGTTAAGCCTTGAAATGGCGCCTTGGCCACAGCTGGACTTCAACCCCATGAGGGACCCAGAGCCGAAGGGACCTAGCTAAGTCGTGTCCAGATTCCTGACCAACAGAAACTAGGAGATCATAAAACGTTTGTTGTTCTAAGCCACTACATTTTAGTATAATGACGCAGCCACAGGTGACTAACACAATGGATAAACAATTCTTTGAGTTAGATAAAGGCAGCGTTATGGTTATCCCCTGTCTCTGGGTGAGAAGGCTAAGCCTCAAAGAGACAGTCTTGCCCGAGGCCAAACAGCCTGGCAGACCCTCTCCAGGGAGAGCAGAGGAAAGCAAGGTCAAGCTCGGCCTCCAGATGAGTTTTGCCTTGGGCCACCCTGCCAGGCCTCTTCAGCTGGAGACACTAGGACACAGGGAACGTTCCCAAAAGACCTCAAAGTGTCACCTTAACACTTTTCCTTGAGTCTTTGCTGCCAAACAGAGGTGGTATTTTAACAAGGTCCACCTTGGAAAACTTACCACATGCACTAATGAGGCCCCTTGGACACACTAAGAGAATCCCTCCCTCACACCAGTGTGCCATTGAGGGTCACGGCAGAATGGACGCTAACATGTGGAATCTTATCAGAACTTATAACAGCAAAGGCTTGTTGAACAGTTGCTGTAATTCCAGGCAGTCTTCTGAGCATTTCACTACATTCATTTATTTACCTGAGGTAATTCTACTATTGCCCCCCCTTTTATAGATGAAGAAACTGAGGCACCAAAGAGTTGGGCGATTTGCCCAAGCTCACGCAGCCAGCAAGTGGCACAACCAAGATTTCAAGCCAGGTCGTTTAGATCCAGAGTGAAGGCGTTGACAATTTTTTCTCTAGGTCTTCACATTATTTAATATCCACAATATAATAGGATCTTTCTGGAAACCTCTTTATTCCATAGCCCCACTAGTTTTAAAATATCAAAGTAAAAAATAATCACAACACAAGAAGGACATCTTGCCATGTCCCATGGAAAACCTTTTAAGGGGTAACCACTGCCCTCTATGTGGCTTATGAGTGCCCCCTAAACTCTGACTCCCACTTTAGTCCCCAGCCTGAGCTCACTTGTCCCTCCTCCACTCCTCCAGACAAATGACAGTCCCATGCCTCCCTATTGGTGCACGGGCTCTGCCATGCAAATCACCCTCTCTCTTCCTGCCAATCAGCACATCCCTCGCCTCTTCTGGGAAGTCTGTGGTCACCTTCACACCAACCAGACACCCCAGCCCTGCCCCCTCCACTCCCGAATGCCCCTGGCCCAGTGCTGGCACTCTACCCCTCTCTCTCCCTCTCCCACTAGACTCTGGTGTCTGCAAGGGCAGAAACAGTTTATTTGTCTCTATATCCCCAGCAATTTACACAGCACCTGGCACCTATTAAATCCCAGTTTGTTGAATGAGCACAAGCACTCCAAAGTACCAAGTGACACTGTTTCGTTACTCACTCCAACTGTCTCCACTGGACAGTCCTAGAGCAGAGAGCTAAACAAGCATTGCCCTGGAAGGGGCCTCAGAGAGATCTTGGCTTAATCCAATACCTTCAATAAACTGATGGGGGGAAAAAAGTTCAAAAAATGGACTTGCCTCAACTAATCAAGTGCATCATGGGAGCACTCTGGGGTCAAGTTTCCAGATGTCTAAATCCTGCCACCATTCTTAAAGTCATCTGTAGTAGTTTCCTATTGGTGCTGTGACAGATTATTGCAAAGTCAGTAGCTTTAAAATAGCACAAGCCAGGCTTGGTGGGACACGCCTGTAATCCCAGCATTTGGGAGACTGAGACAGGAGACCAATCTCAGCAATGTGGCGAGACTCTCAGCAACCTAGCAAGACCCTGTTTCAAAAACAAAAAAATAAGCCGGGTATGGTGACACATGCTTGTAATCCCAGTACTTGGGAAGCTGAGACAGGAGAATCTGGGTTCACAGCCAGCCTCAGCTACTTAGTGAGGCCCTCCGCAACTTAGTGAGACCCTGTTTCAAAATAAAGAACGAAAAATATGGCTGGGGGTGTAGCTCAGAGGTAGAATGCCCCTGGGTCCAATCCCCAGTACCACAAAAAAATAATAAATAAATAAATAAAAATTTAAAAGGGCTGGGGATGTAGTTCAGAGGTAGAATGCCCCTGGGTTC
The DNA here is from genome assembly GCA_004027185.1 of Glis glis. Lineage (NCBI taxonomy): Eukaryota > Metazoa > Chordata > Mammalia > Rodentia > Gliridae > Glis > Glis glis. The sequence goes on from PVJS01048989.1 coordinate 6,638, forward strand.
AATCCCCAGTACCACAAAAAAAAAGAAAAAAGAAAAAAGAAAGATTTTAAAAGCACAATTTATTACTTTACAGTTCTGGAGATCACAAGTCCAAAGTGGACCTCCCTGGGCTAAGACCCAGGTGGTGACAGGCCTGAGTTCCTTCCTGGCTCTAGTTTTCCAGCTTCCAGAGACCCCCTGCCTTGCCTGACTGGTGACTCTTTTCTCCTTCAGAACCAGCAGTGGAGCATCTTCAAATCTCCGTCCTCTCTGATCTGTTTCTGTTATCTCCTCCCCCAGTCCTTTCCCATCCAAGGCCCCTCATGATAATCTGCAAAAATCTCTTCATCCCGTGACCTTCATGTAATCACATCCACAACATCCCTTTGCCATCTACAGCAACATATATACAGGTTCTGGAGATGACGATATGAACATCTCTGAGGAGACATCATTCCGTCTACCACAGCACCTTCCCATTCCTGATATAAAAACACTCATGCTCCGACATCATCTTCCATGGGCAGGATGACAAGGGGGAAAAAGTATTCAAACATATTTTGTTCTCTTTTTCCATACCTACATGTCTAGTTTTAGAGAAGCAGAGGGAGAAGTCATCCCCAATATATTCATATAAAATCTAATTTATGTACTAATAGCCATATTATACTCCGTAATGTTTGTTTTAAGCCTGCATGTCTAATATTTTAATTCTTGTGATTAATTTCATACAGCATCAGGAAAATCAAATTTGCAAAGAGGAGTGGGAAGAAATGTTAGTGTCGCCATATGCCAGGCACTCTGGGTCTTACTTAATCAAAGCCTCGCCGTGTCCTCGGAACTTGACTCTATCATCTCCCACTTTGTAGATGAAGAAACGGACCCTTAGATGAGGTCATTTATCTAACTCATAGAGCCAGTGAGTGGGAAATGGGTTGGAAGCTCAGATCTATTTGGCTCTCAAACTGATTCTCTTTCCATTAGATCTTGTTGTTTCCCCCAGAAAGTTCAACTTTCTTTTACCTGCCTAGTTTATTGATTGATGCAGAGAAAGAGAGAAAGAAGAAGGGAGAAAAAGAGAGACAGAGAAAGAGAGACCATCAGGGTGGATAATTTGAGTGGGGATTTCCATGAGCAAGCAAATTTGGGGGAAACCCTTTTTCAAGGCAGTATGGATGCTGTCCACCAAAATCTGCAGTGGGGTCCAGGAGGCTGCTGGTTGCTAGGCAACTCCTCTCTGACCACACTCCATATCAATCTAATTAGCAGATTTCACCTGAGTTTCAACAGTTGCTAGGTAACTCACAAAAAGTTGCTAGGTAACTCTCAAAAAAAAAAAAAGACTAAGGCCTTTCCCACTCCCCTCCAAGCTAATTCTGATCCCAGAGGATAAGGGAGTATTTATAAAAATTCTACTAAAGATATATTTATGTCTAAAATCCCCCTTGTGATTTCACTATATCCATTAAGAGTAAGCAAATCCAGGACATAACAATTCGTGGCAATAGCATTGCAAAACTGGGGACTCGCGAGCCAGGGAATTGATTTTTTAGAAATGAGAGATTTGTGGGACAAGAAGAGGCCAGAGACCAGGCTATACTACCTTTGTGAACCACTTCAGACAAGAACTCTCACTGGGGATTCTGAAGGGACTGATCTTTGCTCAACCAAGAGGGAGGAAAGGGGACAGATACTTATGGAACCCTTGTTACATACCTGGTAACCCCCTCAAACACCTTATCTAGTCTTCACGCAACTCCAGTGAGCTGGGTAGCTGCTCCCAGCTACACTTTACCGATGAGAAGTTGCAGTTCAGAACTAGTAAGTGATTTCATTATGATCACTTGCCCAGAGGAACTGGAAGCTAAAGACACTGTGTGACTAAATTCTATGCATGAACTTCCCGTTCCTCCCTGCAGATTCTCCCGTCTCAGTGGGTTATCTCCACAGGATGGCAAGTATTATTTATTCAGTGTAACCTCCGTATTCAGACAGGTTCCTGAAAAGGAGATGCAAGAGGAAAAAACGTAAAGTCCCATCCCCTGTTCATTGCGAGACATTAACTTATGGCAGCAAATTCTCAACCCGTTCTGTCCCAGGACCCCTTCACACTCTTAAAAGTTAATGAGGACCCCAAAGAGCTTTTGTTTATGTAGGTTATATCTATTAATACTTACCATGTTTGAAATTAAAACTGAAAAATTTCTTACATATTTATGTATTAATCTTTAAAGGAACAATAATAAACACATCACATGTTGGCATAATCTATCTTTATGTAAAATAACTTTTCAAAAACAAAAGAAAATAAGCGAGAAAGTGACACTTTTTCATTTTTGCAGACTTCTTCGATAGTTGGCTTCTGCATTCAATCTGTGGTATATCGCATGGTAGGCAGCCCCTGGAACATTTCACTCTGCTCTGCATTACACCCATGAGAGAATGAGAACAAAATAATGTCTTATGTGATTATGAAAATAGTTTTGACCTTGAGGACCCCCTGGACAAGCCCCAGAATTCCCCAGAGGTTCCCAGGCGGCACTTTGAAAACCATTGCCTTAAGGTATAATAGCTTGAATTCCCAGAATGCATTCAGAATTTGACAGCGTTCCTTCTGGTTTTTGTGGGTTTTTTTTCAGCCAGTTGTTTAAGAATATCCCACATCTTTCTTGCCTGTAGCATTTTGTAGTCCCTTAGAACCCCAATCTACCCTTCTGCTCTACAATCTTTGCAGTGTTGTCTATGAAAAAAAAAAGGTACAGATAATGGCTCCAGACTGACAAGAATGGTCAAAAATACTAGAATACATAGTTCTTGCCTTCCCAGCAGCCTTTTCTCTATCTCTTCTGGCAACTGGTGCAGAAAGAAGAATGAAACCTTCTGGCCTCTGTGATTGGTAGAAGGGATGGGCATCAGACTTAACCCAGCCAATCAGAACCTTTCCCTGAATTTTTTTTCACTCTGACTTGCAAGTTCTTTTTCCCTGAGATACTAGCATGTTATCCTGGATGATCAACTTTATGTTACTGCTTTATAAAAGTGATCCATCCTACTCTCACACCCCAACCCCACACTTAGGATTCCACATGTTGGGAATTCTATCAGATGATTTCTACTTTACTCAGCCATAAAGAAGAACAAAATTATGTCATTTGCAGGAAAATGGATGGAACTCAAGAATATTATGCTAAGTGAGATTAACCAATCTCAAAAAATGAATAGTTATATATTTTCTCTTATGTGTGGAAGCTAGATAGAAAAGGAGAGACTCCAGTGGTGTGATGGAGAGGGCTTGGGGGATGGAGATGTAAAGAATGTAACAGTTGAAATAATGCCACGTAGGTATATAAAATTACCAATTCCAATCTCAAAGACATGTGGGGGAGCAAGAGAGAGGAGGGGGGACCCAGAGGGAAACGCTCCAAGAGTTGTGTGCATGTGTGTTCCTATCACTGTATACCTCTGTATGATGTATAATTGCAATGCACCAAATAAAAGTGTAAACAAAACTGAGATTCTTCCCCAGGTTTCATTGATAAACAGGGAAGGAAGGAAGGAAGGAAGGAAGGAAGGAAGGAAGGGAGGGAGGGAGGAAGGAAGGAAGGAAGGAAGGAAGGAAGGAAGGAAGGAAGGAAGGAAGGGTCCTGCAGAATCCTGACCATGGCCTCTGAGAAGAATACATAGGTTATCTTCCATGGTGCTGACGATGTCACGTGGTGGGAGAGTTCACGATACTACAAGCCCCTAGAAAGAACTCCTTGGTTGTGAGACTTTGTCTTCCCTGTCCATCAGCATGCTCAAGACAGTCTAAAACAAGGGCTGAGCCGGGCACGGTGGCGCACGCTTATAATCTCAGTACTTAGGAGGCTGAGGCAGAGGATGACAGGTTCGAGGACAGCCTCAGCAAGTAGTGAGGCTCTCATCAACCTAGCAAGACTTTGTTTCAAAATAAAAATAAAAAATAGGGCTGGGGTGTAGCTCAGAGGTAGAATGTCCCTGGGTTCAATCCTCAGTATCACAATAAATAAATAAATAAATAAATAAATAAAACAAGGGCTGATATTCTTGTAGTCAATTAAATCTGACCCCTCTCTGGTCAGTTTACTGCCCTTCTGCACTTGCTCCTCCCTTGATTTGGATAGCTCTATCTGTGGCCTTACAGCCTGGGCGCTAAAAGCAAAGGTTGCAGACCATATGTCCTATTTTCAAATCTGGGCACTGTCCTTTCTCAGCTGTGTGACCTTAAGCAATTCACTTAGCCTCTTTGAGCTTCGATGGTGAAATAACAGTTCTGCTCTACCCACCTCTTCGACGCCTGAGGGTTGAGTGAGACAGCGACTAGAATACAGTAGGTGCTCAGAAAAACTGTGAGAGCTCTTGTTATTTTATCATTATCATTACTACTAATAAGACTCAAGGGGACATAAGTTCTATTTTCCTCCCCTTCCCATAACCACACAGCACCCTTCAAATACAGTCACCGACTCCTCCCAAGCCTGACTTCCTCCCTGGCCACAAGGAAGCTGTTTTCCTCATACATCCTTCTTAAAAGGATACCACTTGGAGCTCATCTCTCCATAGAAACCCAGAGAATAAATAGAAACAGCAGGTTTTCTTCAGTTTCCACTCTGGCTGTTTCAATTAAATAAACCCACCGACTCTTCCATTAGCATGTGGGTGGAGAAGCTGGTGGTGCCTCGGCAACCCTGTTCCCTGGCTCACTTGGACTTTCCTACTATTTGCAGCTCTTTGGCTGGTATTGTTACAAATAACCTGTGCCACTGTCTGCGTGAAGAGATGTGGGGGGGGGGGACAAATCTGCTGCGACCTTCACATGTCTTTCAAGTGCTGAAATTATAAATATGTTTTTCCAAATCGTGAAATCCTTTTTATTAAGTACTTTTTCTTTTCGGTGGGTCCTCTCTCCAGCGTCCTCTGTTAGTAGACCAAGTGATAAAGAAATGGAAGTAGGACTGCTCAGCTTAGATGAGAATGTACCAATATAATGTATATATTCAGAGTCTTAGGGCCCTGAGGGCCACAAGTCAATGTGCCCTATAGAGAATTCTCGAATCCTTCCCCGAGGAAGGTTTCTTCAGGAACAGGGGTACAGATACCAAGCTCTTTGTTTCCACAAGATAGAGGCAGGTGGCATCTCAAAGACATGGTTTGGCTGGCCGCCAGGGGAAGAGATTAGCCTCCATGAGATGCAGGTGCTGTGGAATAAGAAGAGAAACCCTAGCTCTGGGGTCAGTGGGAGATGTGGAGAGGAAAGGATGAGGGTTCTCATAGCTCCCATCTGCTGCAGCAAAGGAAACAATTCTGCATGTGGATTTAGAAACCTTGAGTATGAAATAGAAGAATGTTACCGCCATACCAAAAAAACAATGCAAACCTTTAAAGGAATGAATCAGATCTACACAGACTAACATGGAACAATCTCCAAAATAGACTGTTGAAAGAAAAATAACCAGTTATAATTTATGTATTCCTTGCATGTAAAAAAACACAAGCATACACAAAATAAAACTATATGTTTCCATGTCTACCTAAATATGTAGGGAAAGATCTGGAATGTTAAACAGCAAACCATTAACAGCAAAGTCCCAGGAGGGGACCAGCTTTGGGCTAGGGTTAGAGAATTCAAATCCTACCACTTGGTATATTAGCATTAGGTTCCTACTGGCTTCCCAAGTTCTGCACATGAGAAATTTGAAGTCTTTAAAATTCACCCAGTGTCCCAGAGAAGTCTCTGCTCTTTTTTTATATATATAAACATTGAACATCTTTCCTCTTATAACTAAAGATAATGTCCTTTGCTCCCTATGTACCAATATAATGTGCATGTTCAGAGTCCCCTGGCCACGAGAGTCACAAGTGTGCACATTCACCCAGCTACCCAGCGATTCTCAGACACAGCTGGATCAGTCCTTATTCACGTACTCTTGCTTCTGTAGCCACATCGTTGTGTCTCTGCATCTTAGCTCATCCTACGCTGGTCAGATTGCACTCAACCTCCCACCAGGATTACTTCAAGAGACTCCTAAGTGGTTTCCCTGCCTTTATCTAATCTACCCTACACTCCACTCTAGGGAAAGTTATCTAAACCACAGATTCAGCAATGTCACCACTTGAAACTCTTCAATGAATCTCATCTCCTGCAGTAGTTCTCAAATTCAGGGCACACCAGAATCACCTGGGAGCTTACTTAAAATGCACATTTCTGAGCCAGGTGCACGCCTGTAATCCCAGTACTTGGGAAGTTGAGACAGGAGGATCGCAGGTTTACGGCCAGCCTCAGCAAGATAGCGAGACTCTCAGTCGCCTAGCAAAACCCTGTTTCAAAACAAAAAAAAAAAAAAATGAAAAAGGGCTGGGGGTGTAGCTCGGAGGTAGAATGTCCCTGGGTTCAATCCCTAGCATAAATAAAAACACATTTCTGGGCTCTGATTCAGAAACCCTGAATTTTTAACTGACACATCAGATGATTCTAGTACAAAGATTATGGGGATCAAACTTTGTAAAACCCTGACCTTAGGCTAAAGACAGTCCATCCTAGTTCCTTAACATAGCAATCAGATCCCTCTTCACTCGCTACTATACTAACTTACCTCTGCAGTCTCCCCTTGCACCTGTCCCCACCTCACACCTTTCTATCCAACAATACAGACCAGCATCTTGTCCCCCACACTCTGCAATGCTCCTCAATGCTGTTGTTCTCACCTGTGCCCATAAGGCCCTCCTTGCTCCTCCAACGTCATTCCTCACTGGGCTGATCCTTACACATCCTTTAAAACTCGGGCCAATCATCACCTCCCCTAGGAAACCTTCCCCAACACTCCCAGGCTCATCTCATCGTTCTAGTAGTCAGGGCCCACATCAGGCTAAGCTCTTACTCCATTTCCTGGACTTTCTAGAGTTCCTGCATCCTGAGGTCCTTGCAGCAAGACCATGTCTTATTCATCCTCCCAATTCCCCAGGAGCTAGCACAGAGCCTGCCCACTGTAGGCAGTTACGCTGGTACCTGAAGGCAGTTTGCTGACAATTGGATGAGGCCACGGCAGAAGATTTTTCAGATGGCACGTCCTTGTACCCCTAAGAACAATTGACCCACTAATAATACACATTTGCTCTCAACTCCTCCTTGACCACAGGATGTCCGCGCTCAACACGAAATTTCATATTTTTCAACCCCACCAAAAAAAGGCTATGATTTGATGCTTCTAGTATTTGGCTCCAAAAATTCAAAAACTACTGCTACTGAGAAAGGGGGTTTTATCTGGATCCCTCAGTAGACAGCCTTGTGCTAGAGGAGCTCCTTATTCATCCACATTCCATCTCCTGACCCCATCCTCATAACTCTCTCTCTCTCTCTCTCTCTCTCTCTCTCTCTCTCTTCTTCTTCTCCCCCTCCTAGTATTTTTGTTTGGGTTGGGTTAAGTTGAATGCAATGTGTGTGTGTGTGTGTGTGTGTGTGTGTGTGTGTAACTATATTGCCCAATCTGGTCTCAAACTCCTGGACTCAAGTGATCCTCCTGCCTCATCCTCCTGAGTAGCTGAAATTACAGGCATGCACCACTGTGCCCAGCTCCCAAATAATTTTTAAATTCTAGTAAGTACTCATAAAGATCTTACTGTCTGGGGAGCAAGTGCTGGCCTTAGGGCCAAAAGAGAAGAACCAAGCCTTCCCTCTCTCCTTGCCTACAACATGGAAGGAGAAGTCCTTCTTGGAAGTTCTTCTTAAGTGACCCTATGAATGCTCATCCCGTTCTTGGAGGATTTGTGCTAACCCATCAACTCCAGATCCCCAGTTTCTGACTTGCTGTTGTACACTGAGCATTACTAAAAGAGAATACAGAATGTGTTTCCCAAACTTACTTAACAGACTAACTCGTAGGACTAATGTTCTCTGAAATACATTTTGGTAAATGCCGTTAAGAAACTACTCAATCTTGCCGGGCATGATGGCGCATGCTTGTAATCCCAGTACTTGGGAGGCTGAGACTGGAGGATCCCTGTTCGCAGCTAGCCTCAGCTACTTAGTGAGGCCCTCTGCAACTTCGTGAGACCCTGTTTCAAAAGAAAGAATAAAAAAATAGGGCTGGGGGGTGTAGCTCAGAGGTAGAATGCCCCTGGGTTCAATCTCCAATACTGCCAAAAAAAAAAAAAAAAGAAAGAAAGAAACTACTAGCTGGGCGTGGTGGCACACGCTTGTAA
>PVJS01048990.1:0-14836 GCA_004027185.1 Glis glis
CATTTAGCCCTCCCTCCAATCCCACCCTATTTCCTCCCCCTTCCCTCCCTTTCATGCTCTGCATAGTGATTGAGTCTTATAGGTTTGTGTATGTACATCATGTGCTATAGTGTGTTTCCCTCCACCCCCCTCCCAACTCCCTCAGTTAGGTCACCTTCTTTGTCCTTCTAAATATTTCTTCTTCTTCCCTTCTAAGTCCCTTCTAAGTCCCATTCTATCTAGATCCAGCAATACCACTTCTAGGCATCTACCCCAAAGAACTAAAACCCAACTACCAGACTAATGCATGTGTATCTATGTTTATAGCAGCACAATTCACAATCGCCAAACTTTGGAACCAGCCAAGGTGTCCATCAACAGATGAATGGATCACAAAACTATGGGATATGTACACAATGGAATTTTACGCAGCCACAAAGAAGAACAAAATCACATCATTTGCAGGGAAATGGAGAGAAGTAGACATCACGCTAAGTGACATTAGTAAGTCACTAAGAGTAAAAAATCGGATGTCCCCCCTAATCTGTGGGAGCTAGATAAAATAGGATATTTTTTGAACCTTAAAGACTATTAAAAAAATAAAAACTTCAAAATCATTCCAGGTCATAAACAGAATGCCTTACCCTTAGGGGAAAAATAAAAAAAGAGATTCAGTTAAAAAAAAGTAATACTTGTAATTGTTAATAATGATTAGAGCCCATGCAGCTTTTAATAACAGTGGAAAACAGTGATTTCCAGTAACCCATATTTTTCCTTCACTGTCGCATATACAAAGATATATCTCGGTATTTTGCAGTCAGTTACTAACTGTCACTCACCACATTTTAATTTACAATTTTTTTTCTGTATACAATTTTTTATTCTCTTCTCAGGAAGCTATTTCCGTTCATAGGAGTGAGGTGCCAGTCATGTCTGTTCCTCCTGTCCATGAATGGCGGGGGCCGGGGCAGATATCTGACACAACAAAAGTCTCATGAGTCTCGCTTCCTGGAATCTCGAACCCTGATCTCTCAACGCAGGTCCTGCCTATGAGTTGACAAAGGCTACGTAAGGAAAACAAAGGCCTGTGTTGGGGACCACGTTGCAACAAATGCTCTCAAACATCACCAGGGGAACCATAATTTGCAACAGAACCTGTAGAGGATGAATTTATAATATAGCAAGGAATGAAGTAAACGCCTCTTCTCCAGTAGTTTCTCTGAGATTTAATGCAGAAGAAAACTTCAGAGATGTTAACACAGTTTGTAAGAAAGAATGTTTACAGCTGCATTACTTCTAAGTACAAAAGTTTGGGAAACAATCAAAATACCTAATAAAAAATGACTATCTTTATAAATCATGACGCTTTCATAAGACAAAATAATATAAGCCATTAAAATCAGGCTTTTGTTTTTCGTTTTATTCTTTATGATACTGGAAAAGCCTTGAAAAATAAGTCAAGGTCCAGGGTATAAAATCATATTTATAATAAGACCCCAATTTTATAAAGTACATGTTTATGTCTAGAAAAAGGTTTATGGTGACAATCTAGCTGAATCTAGGTTAATTCTTACCTCATTTATGTTTTTCTATATTTTGTAAATTAGCTACAGATAAGATGTACCAACACCCTTTGGTCATGCAAGCCAGAAACTAGGAAATGATTTTGAAAACTCTGATTTCCTCAGGCCCATTTCCCATCAGGTTTTGTGTGTGTGTGTGTGTGTGTGTGTGTGTGTGTGTGTGTATGTGTGTGTGTGTGTGTGCGTGTGTGTTTTGGTACTGGAAACTGAACCCAGGGGCATTCTACCTCCAAGCTATATCCCCAGCCCTATATATATATATTTTAAACAGAGTCTCACTAGGTTGATGAGAGTCTCACTACTTGCTGAGGCTGTCCTTGAACCTGTGATCCTCCTGTCTCAGCCTCCCAAGTACTAGGATTATAGGCATATGCCACCACGTCCAGCTCCAGTTTGTTTTTTAATTCATTGACTTCTCCCTGTTTTCAGTGTTAACTCTCAAACATAAGCTTCTGTTATCTCTTCTGTGTTGCTCAAGCCTCCTAACTAGTCATAGCTAAGTTCTCCTAGGCCTTTTTAGTTCATTACATATGCCGTGGACTGAAGATAACAGTAAAACATAATTAACATCCTGCATACTCATGATTTAAAAACCTCCAGCCCAGTGTGGTGGTGCACACCTGTAGTCCTAGTCCTTGGGAGGCTGAGACAGGAGGATCTCAGGTTTGAGGCCATTCTCAGTAACTTAGTGAGACCATCACTGACTTAGCAAGACCTTCAGCAACTTTGTGAGACCCTGTTTCAAAATTTAAAAAATATATATATAGGGCTGAGGGTCTAGCTCAGAAGTAGAATGTCCCTGAGTAGAATCCCCAGTACAAAAAAAGAATAAATAAATAAAAGTAAAACCCTCCAGTAGGACATTGTCATTATTTTTTAATAAATGACAAAAATCTTTGATCCTGCCTCCGAGGCTCATATGATCTGAGTTCTACCTACTTCCCAGCTTCATCTCTGGTCCTTCCCTATGGAACTGTCCATCTTCCTTCCTCTTCAACCAGCATGTCCATCGTCCTGGTAGCCACAGAGTATTTGACTTTCAAACCCTTCCTGACATCGAGACCCTCAGAGAAGCCTTCCTGATCTTTCTGAGTCTTTCTGCTTCCCTCACCGTGTATGTTTGCACAATGTTGTACGTTTCTCCCTCATTACAGACAGCAGCAGTCACAAAATAGCAGCTTGTGCTGGTTTTTGACAGGTTTGTGTTCTCTTCACTCTAAGCTCCACAAATACCACATCCACGTGTTTTTAACTGTTTTATACACAAAATAAAGTTATATCTTGTTCAGAAGGAAGGCTTTCTAACAAATAGAAGATTTGATACATGAATGAAATATAGTAACAGCCGAGCATGGTGGCACACACCTGTAATCCCAGTATTTGGGAGGCTGAGATAGGAGGATCACAGGTTTGAGACCAACAGTGTACACTAATTCAGACTCCATTTTAAAAATAATACAAAAATGAAATAGGGCTTCAGGTGTAGTTCTGAGGTAGAATGCCCCTGGGTTCAATCCCCAGTACCACACACACACACACACGCACACACACACACACACACACAAATTAACAACATACTAATAAATTATTATTTGCTATAGTCCAGGTCTTGTCTAAATCTTCTTACAAGTCCAAGGAACTATAAACAGTCCCATTAGTGTTTCAGATGTGGTCTGACTCTTGACTTTTAGTAGTCAAAAGAAAAAAATATTCCACTGGCAAAGCATCGAAAAGCTTTTCAACGTAATCTGCCTTTTCCTATATATGGAGTTTTTCCCTGAGTTCTCCATCCCAGTGACCACCCAGAACCTCGCTGTCCTTGTTGGCTCCCTAAGCTTCTTCCTCTCTTCCTCATGCTAAGGCTGGCCTTCTCTTCCTAATTCCTTTACATTGGCCGCTCGCTTGATGCTTGGTCTGGCTTCTGCATTTCATTTCTTCTACAGACAGCAGTCCTCGTCTTCCATCTTAGTTTTCACAGTGTGTCCTACAGACAAAATACAAGCAAGCCCTACATCTTGACCTTCGCCGGAATTCCAGACACTTGTGTTAGAAATGGATTCTAGGGAAGCTCCAAATAACAACTCATAAAATCGAAAGTAACAGGGCAAGGCAAGTTACTTCTGCAGAAGGGTGTGCAACCGACAAAAAGTCTGGTCAGCAGGCACACCACGTGGGCTTTTATCCCTGATGTGAGCCTGCTCCTCGCCCTGACTGGTGAGGGCTTGGGTTCACAACTCTGCGCCATTAACTATTCCCTACGACAGAAATTCTGAAATAAAGTTTTGACAAGGAAACAAAGTCACAGTGGTTGGCTTACTGCTAGGACAGGCGGGAGTTTTGAAACACAGTTTAAGGCTCTGGAAATATCTGGTCAACCAGAGGTCCTATGAGCTAAGATGGCTGGCATTCGGAAAGAGTCTGTAAAAAAAAAAATAAATGCCTGATCTACATTTCCAAGATGGAAAGGAGTATGCATCTATGTAATTTGCTACTTTGATTGAAAAGATTACCTCTATTCCTTACCCTTGGAATTGAGCCAAACACTCAGGTACTAATTCCTAGGATGGTGGTTGTGTTATTTACAAGCTTTCCTCTTGATTGATGATTCACTTGCAGACAGTCTGGGTCTGAATTGGTACTCTCCCAGAATACTGTTGTCAGGCATTATTCTTTGGATTTTATGCAATATCATATGTCACAATGGTTTATTTCTACATAAACCTTAATTTCTACAATGCAACCCTTTTTTTTTGAGGGGTGGTGGTCTTGGAGATTGAATGTTGGGCCATTCTACCTCCAAGCTACACCCCCAGTCCTTTTTATTTTGAAACAGGGTCTTACTAAGTTGCTGAGGGTCTCACTAAGTTGCTGAGGTTGGCTTCAAATCTGTGATCCTCCTGTCTCAGCCACCCAGGTCCTGGGATTACAGGGGAACATCACCACTCCTGGCTCTGTAGTGTAACTCTTAATAGCACCTAATATGTCTCATGCATTTCTGTAGATCCTGTAACACTTAGTAGGTACCTATGTAGAATAATTATTTAATCCTTGTTTAGTAGAACAACTTGGAGGTTGGGGATTGAAAAGCTAGTCTTGGGACATGTGAGTATCAGATCTGCATCAGTAAGGTAAAGGGCCGGTGCTCAACTATTACATGTGGAATTTTGTCTGCTGTCACAGACAGATGGTCTCATTGCATCCTTTGACAATCTGTACATTCAGCTTACAAATTCGGTTTCCAATATAACATCTCTGTTTGAAAGCGCCTGGAAAATGAGATTCCTTTTCTGTACCAAGAGAAATATTGATGCAAGTGAAATGACTGGCCTTGCAAAACATGTATTTAAGGGTTAGAAGAATGAGGACGATGAAAGCCAAACGAAATTTTAGTCTACCTCATTTAAGTATCTCTAATTCAACAACATGACTGTTTCATCTTAATGGCAGGATCTAATGTGGTATTGTCATTCTCTTGCCAAAAATTGATTAGATGAGCTCTTTGTAAAAATTACGATGACTGGGAAAATATGGGCAAATTTAATTTCATCAATTCAGAAAATATGATCTCCTTTCCTAATGGAGTGGAACTTAAAAAGAGGAAATAGAGGGCCACGTTGGTTGCAGTAATTGGGGAGCTGGCCAAGAAACTAGAGTTATGGTTACTTAAGATACATTTCCACAGAAGTCTTATGAAAGGAAGCCTCAGTATTACAGAGCTGATAGCAGAGAGATACTTTGTTAAGGAGCGAGAGCAAAAGAGACTGAAGATATTTTGAATGCAGCCTTGGCATTTTTCTGTTAACACTGGATTGAGCATTGGTCAGGAGAGGTCCAATCCTCATTCCTGTATTGACCTGACTGGAAGTTTTCCTTTTCTCTTTTAAATTAGTGAAGAGGTGACAGATCCTTTGGTATCTAAACGTCACCAGTAACCTTAGTTAATTTGATTTATGAACTGTTTACTTCTAACTCATTAGACACGTGAGCATATCTGAAAGTATTTGAAATAGTGGAGAACTAGATTTGGAGCAATGTTTAAATTTCCCTGTAGGAAATGTCCAGAAGGGTAATTCTGATATTTATACAAATAAATATTCAAAAGGCACGAAGCCTTAGTGAGACTTTGAAGAATTTCATTTCCTTTTTAAGACTGGGTAGAGTTTAATAAGTTTTATAAAATAGGTGAAATTGCCTTGAAAATTGAACAGTGAAGCCGGGCATGGTGGCACATGCTTGTAATCCCAGTATTTGGGAGGCTGAGGCTGGAGGATCCAGGTTCACGGCCAGCCTCAGCTACTTAGTGAGGCCCTCTGCAATTTAGTGAGACCCTGTTTCAAAATAAAGACTAATAAAACAGGACTGGAGGTGTACCTCAGAGGTAGAATGCCCCTGGGTTCAATCCCTACTACCACAAAAAAATAAACAAAAAAAGAAAATTGAACAGTGGATTGCAAATGCAGCAGCTCCAAGTCTCCCAGAGAATTGGAAAACTGGAAGAATTTGAGAAGTAATTGCAAAGGTCCTGAACTGGAAAGGCATCGTCACAAGGCTACATCCCAAGCCCTTTTTGTTTTTATTTTTTATTTTGAGACAGGGTCTCACTACATTGCTGAGGCTGGCCTCAGACCTGTGATCCTCCTGTCTCACCCTCCCAAGGACCGAGATTACTCATGTGTGCCACTGGGCCCATATACCTTTTCGTTTTTAGTGGATTATTATTTTTTATTCCTTCATTGCATTTATTAGGGTCACAATTTTACATTTATTTCAATAGTTATTATCTTTTCTTGTTTTAAGGTAAGTTTAGGTTTACAGAAATGTTGCAAGCATAGCGCAGCTGTCTTTTAATTTCTGATCCCGTTGAGAATTACTTGGTGCATCATTGTCTGCTATGATGTGGATAAGTTTTGAGTGTGTATCCTAAGATTTCATGTATTGAAATTTAATCTCCATGGTGAGATAAAGAGGGTGGAAACTTAATCCCACTATGGTGTTTAGGGGTGGGGCCTGTGGGAAGTATTGAGGCTCACATGGGGTCATTAGCATGGAGCCCATGAATTCTGGTGGCTTTTTGAGAATAGGAAGAGAGACCAAGAGATACAAAGTTTGTTCCCTGTCTGTGCCATCTGGTGTCTTCCAACTGTATCAGCAAGAGGCCATCACTGAAGAGGCCCCAGACCTTGAACCTCTAGAACTGTGAGTGAAAATAAACTTCTTTCCTTTATATAGTAGCCCGTTGCAGGCATTTTGTTATAACAAAAAAAAGATTATTATATCACCTCTAAATAGTTTAGTGTTTAATTCCAATAAGCCAGGGCATACCCCTACTTAACTACAACTATCAGAATATGAAAATTTATAGATACAGACTACCAGCGAACATACTTCCCACTAAAGTATTTTTTCAATTTTTTTCTGTAATTTAATAAAAATGATGCCAAGTTCTTTTTATCATAATTATTAGGTGGTATACTATTTCCATTGATCCCCAAATGGGTAAGGTTAACATTAATCACTTGATTTAAGTCACATCTGTCAGGTTTTTTTTTCCCCACTAAAAAGTTATTTTCCTTTGAAAACTAATCAGTAATTTGTAGTTGGTTGTTTTGAGACTAGGTAAATATATTTTTTCTCATTAAATATTCACCTATGAAACTTCATATCTGCTGATATTTTTGGACAAATTAATTATTCTGAAATAGTTTTCGAATGGTTATTTTAGAAAATACAGTAATTTCTCTTAGTTTTTAAATTTTCTTTTTATGGTGACACTCCTCAAGGGCTTCATGTTTTTCTCTGGCATGCTATTAAGTCCCCAGTATTTAACATAGAATATACCAGGCCTGGTATCATTCTTTGTTACACCAATCTGCTCCATCATTCAGTTTTATTTTAGCGTGTGATCCTTAACCCCTAAAGTGCAATGTCTTAAGGTTTCAACTCTGACTGAGGTATTCATGAGCATTCCCTCTGCTGCTGGGCCAGTAGTGTAGTATCTCCAAGCTCTGCTAAGTCCTCAGCATCTCCATCCAGCGCTTGGCCCTGCAGCTTGCACTCTTCCGAGGCACTGCCAGGTTGATCTTGTGTGTAGCACCTGTGGGCAGGACCTTTGGCTGTTGTCCGCATCACCCACTCAGTGACACAGCGATTCTGTCCTTGGGTGTTTCCTACTTACATCCTGGTCTGGAAAGTGCCCTCAGGCAAAAAGACAAGATAATATGATACGCATCAGGAGTGCTTCCATGCTCCCAGGGGTCCAAAGCCTGAAGCCTATTGCATCAGTTAGAACTCCATGCATCAAACTAGGCCAACTAATCCAGTATAGGAAGCATCCTCAAAGGCCCCCACTAGACGAATCATTAGAGAAGCTAGATGAATTCTCTAGGCTGTCCTTCCATTCCTTGGAGTCTTTTATTTTTTATATATTTATTTTTGTTGTAAAGGAAAGAGATTGATTCCGCTCACAGTGCTGGAGGCTCATGGGCCTGCATCTTGTGATGGCCTTCTTGCTGGCAGAGTTCTAAGATGATGAGGGACATCACCAGGCAAGAGGCAGGGGGTATGTGTGTGCTCATATTTATTCTCTCTCTCTCTCCTTAGAGGGTCTTTTAGTTCAGGATGTCATAAAAAATACCATAGTCTGGGTGACGTCAGAGGTTGTTTTTATTCCACAATCTGGAGGGAGGATAGAGTTTGAGATCAGGTTCTGTTGAGAGCTCTCTTCCTGGTGAGTAGATGAACATTGTATATCCTCAAATGGGAGCAAGAGAGAGAGAGAGAGAGGAGAGAGAACCAAAGATCGCTAGTGTTTCTTCTTATATGGACATTAATCCCATTATCTCATCTTGTCTGAGGGTTAGCTTATTTAAATTTATCCTGGGAAGTTTCATCTTATGTGGACATTAATTCCATGATCCCATCTTGTATTAGTGTTACCTAATTTAAACTTGTTTATCTCCCAAAGGCTCCATTTCCAAATACCATCATAGTAAGGGTTGAAGCTTCAAAATGTGAATATTGAGGGGACACAACCATTAACCCCACAGAAGACTTTCCTACTCTCAAGACTGGCACAAAGTAATATGCAACAGACGCAGTACCAGGAGTTAAGAAAGTTTAGGAAAATAGGTTCACAGTCTAAAGTAAGAGGAGAGCAGAGCGATTGATTCTGATAAACACTTTAGGGTTTAAACATGTGAAAAATATGTAGGAATATGGGGTCGAGTGAAGAAAATAGGGGAAAAGAAGATAATATCTGTTATTTGAGGAAATTAAATCCAAAGACATGACTAATTTTATTCTATTTTTAAGAAATAATAAGCATAACCTCCATCTTCCATATGATTATTTGCTTGTTTCCATGCATCAAATATTTATTCTCCATCAAGCTAATGTTTATGTTTTATGTAAGGGAAATGAGCATATATATATATATATATATATATATATATATATATATATAAAGTATATATATGGACCACCTTTATACTTTGAATGTCACTGAGTCTCAACTTTAAAATACCCAAATACATAATATATATACTTAAATGCACTCTATATATGTATGTGTATATATATATATGTGTGTGTGTGTGTGTGTGTGTGTGTACTATATACAGCATATTGCATATGTATGTATGTACTTATGGTTGATTAATGATGGCTTAGTTCTAATCGAAAACTTGAGCCATGTTACATGTTTATATTTACAAGCATCAAAAATTTCAATGTAAGGGACATGTTATTTAAGAAGTGTTACCAGGCTATGTGAATAATTGTACACTTTGCTATTTATTTGGGAGGAATTACTCAGCTGTAGTTGAACATCAGTAACCTTAGTATTTCAGTTTATGTTGCTGTAGGCAAACATATTTAGAAAAACAAATACCATCTTTATGAGCTTTTGTTTGCTCTCCTCAACATCCTTCCTTCTGAGAGATCACCATTGCTCATCATATTGCTCTTATGGTAAGTTAGACATTGTTTCTTCCCAGAATTTAAAACCCCTAGTAGGTTGTCAAGCTGTGCTATCTGTGACACTCCCGAACCATCCAGTGTGTAAGTGAGCAGATTACAGCTTTCAAACCTCCCAACCTGCAGTATTTGATGGAAGAACCTTCTGTGACTGAACTCTCTGTATCTGACTCCCACACCTCTGTGCTATGCTCCATTATCTCTGCAAAGTTTCCCTCCTGTGTCTTAACTGTGTGATGAGCCTTACCACCTGGTGTCCTACCAGCCTCTAAGACACACACCTGGAAGAGAATTTGCTCTTTCTTGACTCTCTAATCCACTATCTTGTTCAATTGATGATATTATCGCCACTTCTATCATCCAAGCTCTAAAGTATGTAGTGTTCTTTCTTTCTCCTCTGCATTGGTTTCACCAGGATTGATTCAGTTAATAGTTCCCTGAACCCCTTGACTAATTGTCTCAGTACTCTCAACTTCATTCATTTTCCCTTTCGACTTTTTTTTTTTGGCCTATTCTAAGCACAAAGTCAGTGGACGATAGCAAGGACTGAGAAGATGACCAGACATAGGTGCTAGTCTCAGTACTCAGGGAAACGTTGGATCTTCAGTTGGTTATTTAAATTCTAAAGCCCTGGCCGGGCGTGGTGGCGCATGCTTGTAATCCCAGTACTTTGGGAGGCGGAGACCGGAGGATCCGGGTTCTCAGCCAGCCTCAGCTCTCTCTCTCTCTTTCTCTCTCTACTTAGTGAGGCCCTCCGCAACTTCGTGAGACCCGGTTTCAAAATAAAGTATAAAAAATAGGGCCGGGGGTGTAGCGTGGAGGTAGAACGCCCCTGCATTCAATCCCCGGTACCGCAAAAAAAAAAAATAAATAAATAAAAAATAAAATAAATTCTAAAGCCCTCAATTTCCCTTTTTGAAAAAGTGATAGTGAAAGTAAACCAATCATGTTTATTGGAATTTTAGTTTATTCTTGCTTACGGAATATGAAATAGGCACTAAAAGAACTTGTGAAAAATATGGATAAATATAACAAAATAGATACCACATTGATAATTTACTTTGTCAAAAAATGTTAAGCAGACTGGTCAATCAAATGGGGTGCCCTTTACCGAAGGGCTGTCTTGAGAAGATGAACCCAGGTTTTAGTGAATATTCAATAAGTTACTTATATGTATATATCGAGATACACAGAGAATACACTTGAGATTATTTAGGTAATTAACTGAGAGGTGCTGTAAACATTCACATAGTCAAAATATATGTTCAATATTTGTTATATACATTTGCATATATGATACATACATATATATACAAATGATATATTATACACTATCTTACTTTTTTCTTTTGACATTAAACTCTGTCTCATGACTTTAATGATATCATAGTTCACTGCTCAATTTGTAGAAAACAGATATGTCACATAAAATAGAACATTTTTAATTGTTATATATTTTTATTGTTTACAATTATTTGTACCATGAATAATATAACAGTAAATTTGTTTTACATGGGTTTCCAAATGCATCTCTGAGTGGCTAATTAAGATACAGTAAGAATAAATGAATAGCTTGAAACTCCAAATCTATTCTAGATTTGTGCTCTCTGAAAGAAATATAATATAAGCCACATGTATAATTTTAAGTTTCCTAGTGGCTACACTAGGGAAGAAAGTAAAAAGTGAATTGTAATAATTTATTTAACTCAATATACTATGATGTCTTCATTTTAATATGTAGTTATTCTAATTTTTGTGTGTGTGTGTGTCCCTGGGGATTGAACTCAGAGACATTCTACCTCTGAGCTACACCCTCAACCCATTTTTATTTTTCATTTTGAAATAGAGTCTCACTAGGTTGTCGAGGTTGACCTCAAACCTGCAATTCTCCTGTCTCAGCCTCCCAAGTACTAGGATTACAGGCATGTACTACCATGCCCTATTTTTTAATTAATCTAATTTTTAATTTTTTTAAATTGTAGTAGGCCTTTGAAATGAGCTAAGTATCTCACACTTAGATGGTATTTCAGTTTGACTTGCTGCCTGTCGATGGCTCCATGGCCTGAGTGCTGCCACATTGAACAGTGGTTTCAGATGGTGGAGTTAGAAGGAAAGCTTTAACAGAAGACAGCTTCTTGATAATCTTCTGTTGTCACTCCCAATATCTGTACATATGTCTCATGCAAAGACAAAACCCATATATGCTTCTTAAGTGAATGGATGAATGTTGGCAAGCTTTAAATCTAATTTGTACCAATTCCAAATCCTATCTGGATAGTTGTTAGTTGTCTATCTCTTAATGCACAGTCTATTCTTTCAACTTTTTTTTCAGCTGGAGAAATAATTATTCACAAATCACTATTATGTTTTAAACTTTTCCTTGTGTAACCACAATCATATTCCATATAACAATTGACCTTTTGCATTTATCTATTTGGTTATATTGCAGCTTCATTTCCAATACTTTAATTGGAATACTTTCATTATCTTTCTGCTGTTTATACTTCATGTATGCATTGCTTATAGACCTGTATGTGTATCTATAAACCCGTCTGTCATCTTTTTGTGGTGAAAGTTCTTGTGAATTTTTTTTGCATATTTCAAATTTGATCATGATGATTTTTGGTTTATATATTTTAGAAATAATATTAGTAAATAATTTCTGAGTTTTTGTCCATTCTCTTTCCCTAATTATATAAAATTAAAAGTATTCATACTAAATCTTATATTATTTTGAGTCAGAAATTAACTTCTATAAACACATGATAAATACAGTAAAATACAGAGCAGCTTCAGAAGAATGCATTTAATTTGGGACTGTTTTATCTGCCAATTCTGTGCCTTCCCACTGAAAATGGCATCTATTCCTCTTCACCTGGAGTCTCAGCTACATGTCCCCATTTCTAAAATCCTACTGGACACCAAAATCAGACTTCGCAGGTTAAGAACCGAGGGTGGGAGAAGAGGCAAGGAAATGAGACAAAGCTCATTCTGTTGACGCAGCAATCACATGATAATGCGTTCAGGGGTTAGTGAATTATCTCTGCACTTGCTAAGACTTTTCACAATGCACCACTTTTATGGTATCCCTGGAGATGTCCACTGCTAGGGACTTCTCATTATCAATGATGCACAAGCTAAGTTTTGCTTGAAATGTCACATTGGATCCCTGGTTGACGTTGCAACCAGTGAAAGTTTCAACCATGTTGGGGGTCTGTGCCCACACACACACACACACACACACACACACACACACACACACACTTGGCAGGAAACATGAATCTGTATTCACTAACCCATGAAAGTGCAGTTTCCTCCCACTATTTACAGCCACAGGCACCCTCAGACACTCACCCTGGCATTTCTCAGAAGTGTGTCCATCGTAACTCTGCTTTGACAGCTCTGCTCGAGGGAACAGAGGGAACGGTATATCAAGCCCTCTGAAGAATCTCCTAAGAATTTCTCTCACTTAACTTGGGATGAGAGAAAAGCCCCCCATAGACACACACCTCAATGGCACTGAGCACTCAAAGCGTGCCTCTAAAGCTCCCCATGGGAAGTCTTCAGTTTGAACTTCTCATTCTCAACATCAACCTATGCTTTCCTAAAGAAAAGGGTCACACTTGGGCTTTTTCTTTTCTTTTTTAACTTATCTCATCTGTAATATCCTGTATAGATGGTGGTGAAATGCTCCTGAATGCCAGGATTTTTTGTTAACTGTTCTCTTGATCCGCTAGCTGAAACCTAGGCTAAAAATGTACTTGGCTTATCCTATGTTAGTAATGCCATTGAAAGCCAACACATGTGTGCCTTTTAATAATTTAAAAACATTCATTTTCATGTTTTTCCATGCATGTTTATATTTTTCACTTCTCAATAATTATTTGAAATTCAGAGGTTTTAATTACTCTCCTCAGCCGGGTGTGGTGGCACACACTTGTAATCCCAGTACTTGGGAGGCTGAGACAAAAGGATCACAGTTTCAAAGACAGCCTCAGCAACTTAGTGAGACCCTGTTTCAAAATAAAGAATAAAATAGGGCTGGGGGTGTAGCTTGGAGGTAAAATGTCTCTGGGTTCAATCCCCAGTACCAAAAAAAAAAAGAAGAAAAATTACTCTCCTCAAATTCCTGTAGGCTAGTAGATGTTGAAACTGAGCCATGAGCCCAGATCTCTAATCCCTAATTCTTCATGCTTCTCCCTTACCAAATGCCAAGCTGCCAGGCAGATGTCACTAAGGAGGAACCAGGCAGAGAAGGTGCTACCCTAGGACTGCAGAGGGCTGAGACTTGGATGTGACAGGGTACAGAGGATGTGGCAAAAAGATGTGTAAATTGAGAAGTGAAGTTATCATCAAATGTAAAATCAATACATTTTTGTCTTTTGAAGGAATTTTTTGGAATAGACTAACAGAGAGTTTGCCTGGATGCAGTTTTAGGCTCTGACTCACAATTTAGGGTCAATATCTACAAAAAATAATTTCATGATGGAGATAAGGTACCGATACACTCCCAGGAGATGTCTGAGAAATGAGCTCTCTTCTGATGTCTTCATTTCCCTTGACAGACTCAAGGCTGCAGAAAACTGTGGCTGCCTTATGCTTTTCTCCCTGGGGTGTGTTTTGCATGAGATGTCAGAAAAAGGAAAAAATGCTTTAAAAACTCCATGCTCGAAAAGATAATGAAGAACAGTGATGAAAATTGAGTGTAATCTGAGTTCAGGAAAGGCGGAGACAGGAGGATTGCAGGTTCCAGGGAAACCTCAGCAACTTAGCGAGATCCCCTTTCAAAATTAAAAAAATAAACAGGCGTGGTGGCACATGCTTGTAATCCCAGTACTTGGGAGGCTGAGACCAGAGGATCCGGGTTCGCGGCCAGCCTCAGCTACTTAGTGAGGCCCTCTGCAACTTAGTGAGACCCTGTTTCAAAATAAAGAACAAAAAATAGGCCTGGGGGTGTAGATCAGAGGTAGAATGCCCCTGAGTTCAATCTTCAATCCCCAGTACCACAATAAATAAATAAATAATAAAGGATTGGGGTGTAGCTCAGTGGCAGAGCCTGCACCCCTAGATTCAATCCCTAGTAGCACATACATACACACAAAAACAATTGAAAGAAAGACATTAAAAAAAAAGTCAAACAGGCCGGGCGTGGTGGCGCACACTTGTAATCCCAGTACTTTGGGAGGTGGAGACTGGAGGATCCGGGTTCGCGGCCAGCCTCAGCTCTCTCGCTCTCTCTCCCTGTCTCTCTCTCTCTCTCTCCTTAGTGAGGTCCTCCGCAACTTCGTGAGACCTGGTTT
>PVJS01048991.1:0-14834 GCA_004027185.1 Glis glis
TTTTTTTTTTTTTTTTTTTTTTTTTTGGTGCTGGGGATTGAACCCAAGGGCATTCTACCCCCAAGCTACATTCCCCAGCCCTATTTTATTTTTGTTTTGAAACAGGGTCTCGCTAGGTTGATGAGAGTCTGACTACTTGCTGAGACTGTCTTCAAACCTGTGATCCTCCTGTCTCAGCCTCCCACGTACTGGGATTATAGGCATGTACCACCATGCCCAGCTCTTTTTATTCTTTATTTTGAAACAGGGTCTCACTAAGTTGCGGAGGGCCTAAGTAGCTGAGGCTGGCTGCGAACCTGGATCCTCCAGTTTCAGCCTCCCAAATACTGGGATTACAAGCGTGTGCCACCATGCCTGGCTTTTATTTTTCATTTTGAAACAGGGTCTCACTAGGCCACCAAAAGTCTCACTGACTTGCTGAGGCTGTCCTCCAACCCACTATTCTCCTGTCTCAGCCTCCCAAGTACTGGGATTAGAGGCGTGGGCCACCACACCCGACTTCTTTCTTTTCTTTTTTTTTTGTGGTGCTGGGGATTGAGCCCAGGGAGGGGCATTCTACCTCTGAGCTACACCCCTAGCCCTTTTTATTTTTTTATTTGGAAACAGTCTCACTAAATTGCTGAGGCTAGAGCTGGGCTTGGTGGAGCACACCTGTAATCCCAAGTACTTGGGAGGCTGAGACAAGGAGGATCAGAGGTTCATAGACAGCCTCAGGAAGTAGTGAGACTTTCATCAACCTAGCAAGATTTCAAAATAAAAATAAAATAGGGCTGGCTGGGAGTGTAGCTCAGAGGTAGAATGCCCCTGGGTTCAATCCCTAGTAGTACCACCAAAATAAAAAAAAAAAAATTGCTGAGGCTGGCTTAGAACCTGTGATCCTCCTGTCTCAGCCTCCCAAGTACTGGGATTACAGCATGTGCCACCACGCCTGGCTAGACTTTTTGCTTTTTTTTTTTTTTTGCGGTACCGGGGATTGAACCCAGGGGCGTTCTACCTCCGAGCTACACCCCCGGCCCTATTTTTTATCCTTTATTTTGAAACCGGGTCTCATGAGGTTGCCGAGGGCCTCACTAAGTGGCTGAGGCTGGCCGCGAACCCGGATCCTCCGGTCTCTGCCTCCCAAGTACTGGGATTACAAGCGTGCGCCACCACACCCGGCTAGACTTTATTTCTTACATATGCTCTTTTCAGTGCATGTGTGTGATAGTTGCGGCTTTGAGCATGCTAGGTAAGCGCTCTACCCAGCGTCACACCCCAGCCCTGGTGCATCGCTAGTATTCTGAGCACTTTTGTGTTTCACAGATGATCTGTCTCTGTGGTGTGTCTCCAACAAGCCTGCTGGGGCTCTTGGTGTGTGTGTGTGTGTGTGTGTGTGTGTGTGTGTGTGTACTTCCGGCTGTGTGCCTGTGTGTGTCCATCTTAGGGGCTGGTGTTCTTGGCCTGTGTAGGCGTCTGTGAGCAGGTGGAGTCTGCACTGGTGTCATAACTGTGGCTGGTGACTTCAGTGTGTGAGTTGGGTGGGTCACCTCTGAGGGTGCCTGGAGGTCTCAGCAGGGGTGGGAGTGGGTCTGGGTTGTGTGCTGGTGTCTTCAGGGACCTCCTGTGAAGCCGCTGGCATTGTGTGACCAGTGTCCACCCGTTGGCTTCCGTGCTGAGCGAGCAGAGGCTATGTTGGTGGCGTCCCCTTGCTGGCTGGTGCCACGCTGGCTTGGGGCTGGCTGTGGCAGCGGGCAGGGCAGGGGCTGTGGTGGGCACTGGCTCCACGCCCAGCCTCGGTATAAATAGCCCCAGGCTGCCTGCGGCTGTGTTTACTCGGCCCCAGCCTGGGGGCGGCAGCAGCCCAGCAGATCCTGGGGGCGGGGGTGACCAGGCCACAACACAGACATTTCCTTCTGGCCAGACAGGTCTGCAGCCTTCTCCTGGGGGGAGGGAGAGGCAGTGACCCCCTCGTTCTGGGGTCCCAGGGGCCACCAGTGGAGCTCAGACCTGGACATCCCAGCTGGGCTTCCTAGGGTCTGAGAGGCAGGGACAGAGATGGAGGCTGGGGGGGGGGGTGGACTAGGAGACAAGCAGGGAGGGGGCAGGAAAAAATGAGGGTGAAGGCAAGGGGAGGAGGGAGAGAGGAACAGGGAAGTAGGGTTACCAAGACAGTGGTCAAAGCTGAGGCCCAGGAGGGAATAGGGGGTGGGGAGAAGAGAGGGAGAGAACAGGCAGGAGCACAGGGAAAGGGAAGGAGAGGAGGAGCTCAGGAGCGGGGAAGTGGAGTCACCGGGAGACACCACAGCCTAAGGGGTACAGAGAATGAGACAAGGAATCTGAAGGAACTGCAGAGCAGGAGGAAAGTACAGCGTTAGCTTCAGCTGTGGCAGAACACAGAGGTGGGGGTTGGGGACCAGGACAGACAGGAGACACGGGGGTGGGGGCCGGATGTCCACAGAGGGGTTCTCCTCCGGCTGGGCCCTCCTCCCTGACTCAGCCCCTCCACCCACCACATCCCCAGACCTGGGAGCAAAGGGAGAGGTGCCTGCCGCGGGGGCTGCATCAAGGCTGTGACCAGGGGGTGTGCCTCTCACTATCCCTGCCCGATCCTGTCTCCACCTCTCTTCCTGTCTCCTCATCTAATCCCGTTGCTGTGACCGGCTCCGCCTCTGTCTCTCAGCTGCAGACGCTCCTGTCTCGACCATCTGACTAACCCTGATTCTGACTCAATTGCTGTGCCTCGCATCTTAAAAAGGTTATGTAACCAATTTATGTATGGCAAAGTATATCATCAACACATTTAATGATCAAATGACAGACTAAGGGCTGATACCCACACACCATGGAAAAGCACTTACAAACCTAGGGCACAGACATGAGTACCTACAAGATAAAATTTCCATCTCCCTAGCTCCTGTCTTTCCAGGTGGCGTGGCCCCTCCAGGGGTCCTGGAGTCTAGCTGGCTGGACTGCGTTGGGCCTTACTGCTGTGTCCTCCTCCGGGAGCTGGAATTAGTGGAATTAGCCCCCTGCATGGATGGCTCTGCCAACCCCTTGACTGGAAGCCTGACTTACACATGGAGATGGTCAGTCCCGTCTGTGCAGGGCACTGTCCTGGCCCTTGGGGAGGCCCCATGGCATCAGACTGATAGGCATCCTGTTTGGCACCTGCCCTTTTTTTTTTTTTTTTTGCGGTACTGGGGATTGAACCCAGGGGCATTCTACCTCTGAGTTATACCCCCAGGGCTATTTTTTATTCTTTATGTTGAAACAGGGTCTCACTAAGTAGCTGAGGCTGGCCGCGAACCCGCCTCCCAAGTGCGCCACCACGCCCGGGCTGCACCTGCCTCTTAAACCCTCCCTCCTGAGGAAGTCTCTGTGTCCCTCCACCTCTGTCTAGCTGCGGGTGGCCCAGTACCTGACAGGTAGCTAGCAGAGAGCTTTCTGGGACCTGGGCTCCCACCTCTGCTCTGCCCGTTGGGCTGAGTGGCCTTGAGGAAGCGCGTCTGTACCGGACTCTCCTGACCGTCTGGAGTGGAGCTGACGTGCGAGCTCACCGGCTGTGTGGGGGCTTCCTCTCAGCGTCAGGCACCGCACTCGGGTCTGGCCCAGGACCACAGTGCTCAGGAGCTGGAGCTTTCATTATTTAATAGTCTCTCGGTCTGTACACCCCTTGCCACCGCGCAGCGCTCACTCTGCATATCTGGTTCTCATAGTGCTTGACCCAGAGGGCACACCTGAGGCCCAGGGTCAGGAGCTGTGGCCCCAGGAGGTGCTTCTGAAGGTCCTTCAGGCGTGGACAGGGCAGAACACAATTCCATCCCACGAGTGAGGAGTCCCTGGCCCGGCCTCGTGGACCCTTGGCCTGCGTTCCCCACCCACCCCCAGTGGCCCATCCCTTCTGTCTGCTGGGGGAGCAAGGGCCGGGTGTGGGGGCATGGGAAGGTGGGATGCCTGGGTTCCCACAGGCCGTGGCTGAGTCACAGGCGGCCATCTGGCTCCCATTAGCCCAGGGCGGCAGGGGGCTCCGTGGGGCGGGCCCTGTGGCTGGCTGGGGGCAGGGACACTGCTAGGGCAGGCTGTGTGTGTGGGATGACTCAGGACCCATGATAACAGCCTGTGCGTATTTGGGGAGTGTAAACAGGAGAGGGAGAGGGAGGTGGAGGAAGTGAAGAAAGGGAAAATTGTGGCCGGGTTGGGGGGGAGTCTCCCCTCCCCACACCAAAGCTGGCAGGCTCCACGATCCCCAGTTCTGCCTCTGTCCCCTGCCCCTACCCAGCGAGGCCATGTCACTCCAGTCAGGGTTCTGCTGCCCACAGCAGCCAGGCCTGGGGGAGGGAGCAGGGTCTGGGGGGTGGGGGAGACTAAAATCCAGAGAGATAAAGGCTGAGGTTGAGGCTGACAGAGACCTGAGAGAGAAACGGAAATGTACAGGCAGGAAGAACAGGCCCGGAGAGGGAGGTTGAAGGCGAGAGGGAACATAACAGAAGCAAGAGGTGCTGGGCGCAAGACAGTAGCTCAGACACTGGCAGAGACGGAGGTAGAGCCAGGAGGCCAGAGGAGAGCTGTGCAGGGCCAAGTGCGGCCCCCAGGGAGCTGGCCACCTCCAGACACCACAGCCTAGTTGGCTGGCCTCATTCCTGGGGAGGGGGGGGCTCATCCTGAATCCTGATGTAGGGATGGCGAACAGGGCACAGAGAGGAGAATGGAGGAGGCAGACAGTGGCCAGAGACCTAGAAAGAGAACAGGGAAAGAGACACAGAAAGACAGGAAGAAATCTAGAGACAGCAAGAAAGAAAAAGGCAAAGCCAGGCGTGGTGACACACGCTTGTAATCCCAGTACCTGGGAGGCTGAGACAGGAGGATCGCAGGTTCGCGGTTCAGCTACTTAGTGAGGCCCTTCGCAACTTAGTGAGACCCTATATCAAAATAAAGAAAAATAGGCCGGGGGGTGTAGCTTGGAGGTAGAATGTCCCTGGGTTCAATCCCCAGTACCAAAAAAAAGAAAGAAAAAGACAGAGGAGGGGCTGGGGAGAGTGGGGAACAGTGGGTAGGAAACCCCAGAAACAGGTGGGGGGCATTGTCTGAGGTGAGACCAGACCCTGTGGGTGTGGGGTGTGTATGGGAGCTGCCCTGATGTCCCCTGGATAAAGAGTCACGGAGCCAGCCTGTCATCAGCTGCCTTGTTGGGGTGGGCAGGCGGGCGGCCAGCTGCAGGGTTGGTGGCCGTCAGTCCCCATCTAGCTCTGGGCTGGGCGCATCCTCAGGCTCCTCCTCATCAAAGTACCTCTCCTCCTCATCCCGTGCCACAATGTCCAAGTTGTCGAAGTCGGGGTTGTCGTCCACTGTGCTGCAGGGGAAGAAGGCTGTCAGGGGCCCTGGGAAGCCCAGGTCAAGGTCACCGGGCTCCCAAGGTCAGAGGCCATACACTGGCAGCTGCCACCCAGAGCCAACCCTCAAGGATGCTGGGCCTCTCGGACTTAAAACAGAAGGAAAGCTTTTCCAAGTTAGAGATTTTACATAAAAACTCTGATTTCTCTTAAAAGCTGGAAGATGTACCACACAGGCCCATGTTCCCAAGGCAGACACTGAATGGTTTTGCCTCCTGGGGCACTTTGATGATTTTTTTTTGTGTGTGTGGCACTGGGGATTGAACCCAGGGGCATTCTACCTCTGAGCTACACCCCAGCCCTATTTTATTTTTATTTTGAAACAGGGTCTCGCTAGGTTGATGAGAGTCTCACTACTTGCTGAGGCTGTCCTCGAACCTGGGATACTCTTATCTTGGCCGGATCTTCCGGTCTCTGCCTCCCAAGTACTGGGATTACAGGTGTGCGCCACCATGCCTGGCTCACTTGGATTGTCCTCCCCAGGAGCTTGCTACTGCAATCTAGTGGGTAGAGGCCAGGGATGCTGCTAAACACTACCACGAAGGACCACCCCACAACAAAGAATTGCCTGGCCTGCAGGTGGCAGAGGTGCCCAGGTTGAGAACCCTGTCTTAAGGCAGCAAGTCACCACGCCCGGCTTATCACTGACTCTGATACCCACTTTCTTGTGTCCTTATCCTAATGGCAAAATCCTTTCCTAGCCGGGTGTGGTGGCGCACGCTTGTAATCCCAGTACTTGGGAGGCGGAGACCGGAAGATCCGGGTTCGCGGCCAGCCTCAGCTACTTAGCGAGGCCCTCCGCAACTTAGTGAGACCCTGTTTCCAAATAAAGAATAAGAAATAGGGCTGGGGGTGGAGCTCAGAGGTAGAAAGCCCCTGGGTTCAATCCCCAGTACTGACAAAAAAAAAAAATCCTTTTCTAAAGCAGGTGGCCCATGTGTCTCCCCTGGGTTATAATGCAGACGCCAATGACTGGCACTGCAGGGGCAAATACCACAGGCCTCTCCACAGTGGGCAGTAACCCGGCCAGGGGTTACTTCTTACAGTGTGAGGAGGTCTAGGGTCCTGGGGAGGTCCTGGATTTCCTGGACATACTTGGGGTAAGAGCATCCTGCCAGACCACTGTTACTTTGCCAGAATGGAAATGTTTTAGTGTTTTATGAATAATGAGCTAAATGCCAGCCCAGTGAATTCCCTTCCTCTCAGATGAGGGGATCGAAGCTCTGAGAAAGCTAGTCCAGAGTCACCTAGCCTCCTTTGGCTGATCTGAAACCTCAGGGCTATCTGACCTCAGGACCCATGTCCTAGAACTGCTTCATGGCTGTCTAGCACCAGATGGGAGGCCTTCTGTGGATATGCACAGAATCTGTGTGCAGCCCAGGGCCATGGGGTGCTGGGCTGGGGGAAGAAGGGGCAGGTACGGAGCACCTATAGTCGAAGTCCCCATCCTTGCCGTCCAGGAAGCGCTGGTGCATCCGGCTGGTGAACTCCTCTCGTAGGATCAGCCTTTCCTCTGAGTCTGGCACCCAGGAGTCCGAGTCTTTGCCTGACGTCTGGTCTGTGGAGGAAGACACCATGAGAAGGTGGCCTGAACACGGTCACAGAGAGCTGCTGCTTCCACACCCCACCCTGTGCCCAGTGGCACGAAGAACACACACAGTGGAAAATGAGATAGCCCAGATCCCTGCCTCCTAGTGCTCCGGAGGCTGTAAGCCAGAGTCAGGCCTGGGAAGGCATTCCTGGCAGAGGGAAGGGCATGAGCCTGGAGTGGGGGATCGCCTGGTGCCTTGAGTGCAGGGCAGGGATGCTGGAGAGAGGGGAAGGGCTCGCCGGATGAAGGGTCAGGCCACACAGGTTGGCCTTGGCCTGGTGCCATGGAATACAGGCAGACAGGTCTCAGGTGGGGGTCCAGACACTGGGTTTCTCTGATGCAGCCCCTTACCTTCCTTATCACTGTCCTCTTCCTCTTCTTCCTCCTCCAAGCAGGCTTCTTCCTCCTCCTGTTGCTGAAGCAGACGCTGCTGCAGCTCCCGCTCCTGGTAGGACTGGAGCAGCAGGTCGGAGAGCGGGCAGGCAGGCGTGCCGGGGGAACCAGGCCTGGGAGGTTGGGGGACCGGGGTGCGGGCGCTGAGTTCCTCTTGGGTGAGGTACTGCCCGATGTACTGCTCATACAGCAGGGGGGCCCGGAACCGCATCTGCTCGTCACTGAAGTACTCGCCCCCTGCACAGAGGAGTCAGGTGGGCATGTCTGAGCAGACCTGCCCACACGTGTACGTGTGGTCATGCTTGTACACAGACAAGTCCAAGTGTAAGTGCATGTGTGTACACATGCACATTCAGATAAAGAGGGAAATATGCACAGACACCCGAGGTCATGACCAGGGTGTGCACATGACCAGGCCTGCATCTGTGTATTCATGTGTTAAAGTGTGTGCACATGACCAGGCCTGCATCTGTGTATCTGTGTGTTCAAGTGTGTGTGCATGGGCAGGCCTGGGAGCCTC
The DNA here is from genome assembly GCA_004027185.1 of Glis glis. Lineage (NCBI taxonomy): Eukaryota > Metazoa > Chordata > Mammalia > Rodentia > Gliridae > Glis > Glis glis. The sequence continues at coordinate 7,874 of PVJS01048991.1, forward strand.
CAGCTCCTTGAGATGCTGGGTCCGGAGCCATGTGCAACTATGCCGAGGCAGGAGTCACAAGTGGCTGCCCATGGATGCGTGTGTAAGGTCAAATGCGCACAAACAACCTCCATTGGGTCTTAGCACACTGCCCACAGGTATGTGTGTGCCTGGGAGCCGGCGTGTAGAACAACCCACGCTGCATGTGTATGTCGGCTGTGTATGCCTGTTTGTTGAGCCCACCTGGCTCTCAGTGTACAAGCCTGGACAGGTTTGCACTGTTGGGCACGTATGTATGTCCATCCACGTGGCTCTGGCATATGTGTGCACACAATAAGGTCAGGCAAGGCATCAGCTGTGTGGGTGTGCCTGTGTCTGGAGGTGTGGTGGCAGGCCCTGAGTGTGACCTCTTCCCAGAGTGTGCTCCTCTCCGCAGCCTCCCTGGGGGGCCTGGCTTCCCCGCCTATCTCCTGGCTGGCTGTTCCTGCAGGAGTGGCTCTCTCCCTCAGCGGACAGTTAAACCTGCCCCTGACCTTTCCCACCCACAGGTGCTGCCCTGCCTTCAGAGACCAGGGCCCAGTCTCCTAGCCTCTGCAGCACCATGGTCTGTGACTGTCCCTATCCTGCTGGGCTTTCCAGGTTCTGCCCTCTCCCGATCCCCATCTGTTTCTGGTATCATCCACCAGATTATTTTATCCCTCCTTTGTGGCTCAGCCTGCCACCCTCTTTCCCTCTGGCTGCTTCAGTCTCTCCCTCTCCTGATTGAGCCCAACCTCTTGTCCCTGCTTTCTCAGTTCCCGCCATCTAACCTACCTCCTTCATTCAGCCTCCTCCTCCCTTTTTTGGTGGTACTACCTTGAAGCTATACCTCACCCTTTTTTTTTGTGGTACTGGGGATTGAACCCAGGGGCACTCTATCTCTGAGCTACACCCCCAGCCCTATTTTATTTTATATTTTGATTGTTTTTTTTTGCGGTACTGGGGATTGAACCCAGAACCCAGGGGCATTCTACCTCTGAGCTACGCCCCCAGCCCTATTTTTTATTCTTTTTTTTTTGCGGTACCAGGGATGGAACCCAGGGGCTTTCTACCTCCGAGCTACACCCCCGGCCCTATTTTTTATACTTTATTTTGAAACTGGGTCTCATGAAGTTGCGGAGGGCCTCACTAAGTAGCTGAGGCTGGCCGTGAACCTGGATCCTTCGGTCTCCGCCTCCCAAGTACTAGGATTACAAGCGTGTGCCACCACGCCCGGCTTATTCTTTATTTTGAAACAGGGTCTCACGAAGTTGCAGAGGGCCTCACTAAGTAGCTGAGGCTAGCCGCAAACCTGCAATCCTCCTGTCTCATCCTCCAAGTACTGGTATTACAAGCATGTGCCACCATGCCCGGCTTTATATTTTGAAACAGGGCCTCACTAAATTACTGAGGGCTTCACTAAGTTGCTGAGGGTGGCTGCCAACCTGCAATCCTCCTGTCTCAGCCTCCCAAGTAATGGGATTACAAGCGTGCGCCACCACGCCCAGCTCACCCCAGCCCTATTTTTTTTTTTGAAACACTGTCTCACGAAGTTGCTGAGGGCCTCACTAAATTGCTGAGGGTGGCCACAAACCTGCTATCTTCCTGCCTCAGCCTCCTAAGTACTGAGATTACAGTCATGTGCCACCACACCCAGCTGTCTAGATACTTTTTTTTTTTCCGTTATTGGGGTTGAACCCAGGGGCATTCTGATTCCAAGCCACACACCCCCGCCCTACTTTTTTATTCTTTATTTTGAAACAGGGTCTCACTAAATTGCAGAGGGCCTCACTAAGTAGCTGAGGTTAGCTGCGAACCCGGAGCCTCCTGTCTAAGCCTCCCAAGTACTGGGATTACAAGCATGCGCCACCACACCCAGCCCTAGATACTTTTAATTATGTTAAAAGGTATAAATAGGAGGCAGGAACAGTGGTGTATACCTGTAATCACAGTACTTGGGAGGTTGAGGCAGGAGTATCACAAGTTTGAGGCCTGCCTAGGTAATTTAGCAAGATCCTGTTTTTTTTTTTGTGGTACTGGGAATTTAATTTTGGGTACTACTTTAATTTTAATTGGAAACAGGGTCTCACTAGGTTGATGAGAGTCTCACTACTTGCTGCTACAGGCTCAAGATCCTGTTTCAAAATAAAAAATAGAGCCAGGTGTGGTGGCGCACGCTTGTAATCCCAGTACTTTTGGAGGTGGAGACCGGAGGATCCGGGTTCACGGCCAGCCTCAGCTATCTCTCTCTCTATCTCTCCCTGTCTCTCTCTCTCTACCTAGTGAGGCCCTCCGCAACTTCGTGAGACCTGGTTTCAAAATAAAGTATAAAAAACAGGGCTGGGGGTGTAGCACGGAGGTAGACTGCCCCTGGGTTCAATCCCTGGTACCGCAAAATAAATAAATAAATAAATAAATAAATAAATAAATAAATAAATAAAAAATAATCCGGAGCCAGGCATGGTGGAGCACAGTTGTAATCCTAGTACTTGGGAGGCTGAGACAGGAGGATCGCAGGTTCATAGCCAGCCTCTGCAATTTAGTGAGACCGGTTTCAAAATAAAAGAATAAAAAAAAATAAAATAAAAGAATAAAATAGGGCTGGTTGTATAGCTCAGAGGTAGAATGCCCTTGGGTTCCAACTTCTGTACTAAAAAAAAAAAAAAAGAAATTATTCAGGTATGGTGGCACATGCTTGTAATCCCAGTACTTGGAGGCTGAGACAGGAGGATCGCAGGTTTGAGGACAGCCTCAGCAAGTAGTGAGACTCTCATCAACCTAGTGAGACCATTTCAAAATAAAAATTTAAAAAATAGGGCTGGGTGTAGCTTGAAGATAGCATGCCCGTGGGTTCAATCCCCAGTAACATACACACACACACACACACACACACACACACACACACACACACTAAATAAATAGGGCTATAGCTCAGTGGTAGACATCCCTGAGTTTGATCACCAGTATCTCAAAAACAAAAACAAAAAACCTGGGTATTGTGGCACACATCTGTAATCCTAGTACTTGGGAGGCTAAGATAGGATGATCAGAGGTTCTAGGTCAGTCTGGGCAATTTAGCAAGACCCTGTTTCTTTTCTTTTCTTCTTCTTTTTTTTTGTGGTTCTAGGGATTTTTGTGGTTCCAGGTACATTCTACTTCTGAGCTACACCCCCATCCCCATTTTATTTTATTTTATTGGTACTGGAAATTGAACCCAGAGGCATTCTACCTCCGAGCTACACCCCCAGACCGATTTTATTTCTTATTTGGAAACAGGGTCTCACTAGGTTGCTGAGAGCCTCACTAAATTGCTGAGGCTGTCCTCGAACTTGTGATCCTCCTGTCTCAGCTTCCCAAGTACTAGGATTACAAGTGTGTGTCACTGCGCCCGGCTCTATTTTTTGTTTCGAAACAGGGTCTCCGTAAATTGCTGAGGGCCTTGCTAAATTGCTGAGGCTGGCTTCACTTCAAATCTGCAATTCTCTAGTCTTAGCCTCCCCAGTTCTGGGATTACTGGCATGCGCCATGCCTGGCAAGACCGTGTTTCAAAAAAAGAAAAAAAAAAGAGGTATCAATATTTTCCTTCATGATCTTCACAAGTGTTTTTTCAAGAAGGCCTTCATGACCCCAAGACCATGAACATATTCCCCTTAGTTTCCACTGGTGCCTTTGGGTATGGTGTGAACGCGTGTTCCTTAGGGCCAACCAATTATCAGAATGCTGCACACCGTCTCCTTGGCCCACTGATCTAAAAGGCCACTTCTGACATTTACTAAATTCTCCTTATCGCTGTGTGCCCCATTCCCTTCCCTGGGGCTCCTGTCTGTCTCTACCTTTCTCTGCAGGCCTTACTTCACATTTCTACCTCAGTCTCCCTGTTCCTGTTTCTTTGTCTCAACACTTATCTCCCAGGATCTCTGTGTTCCTGCTTTGCGTTCTTATTTCCCCCTCACTCTGCCTCCACCTCCCCCACTTCCCAACTCTGCCTCCTCTCCCCCACCAGCCTCCACACCTTGGATGAGCTCACGCAGGGCAGCGTAGCGCCGGTTACGCAGGCGGGTGCGCAGAGTACGTGGCCGAGCAGTGCCCTGCCGGGCCACCTCGGCACAGTAGAAGTCAGCACGGTGGTCGCCACGCAGGTGGCCGAAGCAGGCCAGATGCTCCTCTCGGAGGCCCGTGCGGAAGCGCTCCAGGAACACCAGTGGCTTCTCGTGGTACAGCTGGCCCAGGATGGCCACCTTCTCACGTTCTGTCAAGTCGGGCTCGCCCTGCTGCTGGCTGCACACAGGCAGGCGGCTGGCAGCCACGGCACGCAGCATGGCGCTGACTGCTGCACTCTCAGCCTGGGGGATGTCACCATCCGGGGTCTCTGGCGTGCTCTCTGTTGCATCCACCTTGCCCTGGGGTCTGGATGGGACAGGTGTGTGGCCCAGCTCCCCCCAGTGCCCAGGTTTGGGCTCTGCGCAGCCTGTGAGGAGAGGGGAGACTGGTTAGCTCAGGGCTGGGAGTGTGGGACGGGGAGGAGAAGGGACTAGGTAGGGAGGGGCTGGGTGCTCACTCAGTTTACATTTATGGAATACCTACTATCTTCTGGGCTCTGTTTGAGGCCCTAGAGAGCACAGTGAGCTAGAGGTTGTCAGTTTACTAGGGGACAGACAACTAAAAACATAACTGCTGAAAACATGTAGTGTATTAGGTGTTTCCCTGGCTGTAAGGAAAAATAAAGAGGGATGCAGGAGGGAATGGGGGATGGCTGCAGTTGTAAATGGAAGAGTCACAGAAGGCTCTGCAAAAAAAGTGACATCTGAGTAGAGGCGATAGTGAGGGACTCAGCTATGAGACTTATAGGGTAAGAGAGTTCCAGGCAGAGGGAACAAGCAGTTCCCCGCAAAGGCTCTGAGGCCTGACTTACCGATTTACTCAATTCTTTGCCTTTTCACTTGTTCACAAAATTATGAAGACATTCACTGACTTGCTTATGCACTCGCTCACTTGTTCGTTCTCTTATGCATTCACACATTCACCCAACCAGTCTTTAGCAGCTCTGAATCTATGCAAGCCCTGAGCCAGGAAATGCAGAGGATCCACAGGAGGAATCCAAGCTAGCTTGTGCCCTCAGGGAGCACCCTGTCTGATGTGGGAGATCAAAGGTAATACAAGCAAAAAATACAAGCTGGGCACTGGACAAACCCTGGTGAGAGCTGTTTCCAAGTATGGCAGGAATTGCAGCCAGCCCGCAACTAGCAGGACATAAGTGAAGACAGGAAGTGGGGACAACTCTTAGGTAGCTTGGCTGGGAGCGGGAGGACAGAAGGGGATGATGGTTGCACATGCTGTGGGATTCAATCACTGAGGTAAGAGAAGACTGAGCTAGACAGAGAGGTAGAACACCCCTGGGTTCAATCCCCAGGGACAGACAGACGCACACACAGAATGAGGTAGGGCAGGGGCTGTAGAGGAAGGGGAGGATGGAGGGGGAGGACTCAGAAGAGCTCATGAGGCTAAGGGGACAAGACATGGGGTTGAAGGCTGGGAGGTAAGAGAAGCATCCAGGATAAGGCCCATTCTCTGGCCTAGGGATGGCCAAACCATCCCTGAGACAGGGACACGGACAAGAAGCAGGTTTAAGACATGGAAGTTATGATGGGCCCGGGGACATTTAAAGGGAGGTGTCTAAGAGCCTGCTGGGACACAGACCTCCAGACTCCTCAGGAGAGAAGTGCTGGATTGGAGACAGGGTTGTGGGTGCCATCAGAGCCAAGATAAGAGCTGAAGCAGAGAGAAATGAGAACTGGGTGTAGGGGAGGTCACTGGTGTGTGTGTGTGTGTGTGTGTGTGTGTGTGTGTGTGAGTGATGATAGGAGCAGAGGGCCAGGAAAAAGCAAAGAACAGATGTAATGAGGCCTGGCCTGAGAAAGCTAAAAACTGCACCCCCCCCAAAGATAGCCAATCTTAATCCCTAGAACCTGTGACAGTGACCTTAAATGGAGGAGGGAAAAAGAGGGAGGGTCTTCACATACCCAATTAAATTAAGGCTCTTGAGATGGACAGATTATCCAGGTGTGTCCTAAATGCAATCACAAGTGTCCTAGAAAAGAGACTGCGAGGAAGATCTGACACACACAGAGCAAAAGGCAGTGTGAAGGCAGATGTAGACACTGGAGTGATGTGGCCACAAACCAGGAATTCCAGAACCATCACTGGTTGGGAGAGGCAAGGGACAGCCTAGAGCCTGTGAGGGTGCGAGGCCCTGTGGACACCTTGATTTCAGTCCAGTGATACTGATTTTAGACTTTAGGCCTCCAAAATAGAAAATAAATTTCTATTGTTTAAGCCACCCAGTTTATGGTAATTTGTTACAGCAGCCATAAGAAACTAATGCAGAGGCTGAGAAGGAGCAGCCTGAGGCGGGAAGGAAATCAGAGTGGTGTCATGGAAGCCAAGGGGAAACTTACAAGAAGGGTCACGGGGCAATGGCATTGAATCACCCAAGTAATCTCGTAAGGAAAAAGCTGAGCCGGGAGTGGTGGCGCACGCATGTAATCCCAGTACTTGGGAGGCGGAGACAGGATTGCAGGTTTGAAGCCAGTCTCAGCAAGGTAGCGAGACTCTCGGAAACCTAGCAAAACCCTGTTTCAAAACAAAAACATGCAGGGTGTCGTGGCGTGGTGGCACACGCTTGTAATCCCAGTACTTTGGGAGGTGGAGACCGGAGGATCTGGGTTCGCGGCCAGCCTCAGTGCTCGCTCGCGCTCTCTCTCTCTCTCTCTCTCTCCTTTTTTTTTTGCGGTACCGGGGATTGAACGCAGGGGCGTTCTACCTCCGCACTACGCCCCCGGCCCCATTTTTTTTATACTTTATTTTGAGACCGGGTCTCACGAAGTTGCGGAGGACCTCACTAAGTAGAGAGAGAGAGACAGAGAGAGAGAGAGAGAGAGAGAGAGACAGGGGGAGAGAGAGAGAG
>PVJS01048992.1:0-14834 GCA_004027185.1 Glis glis
AAAAAAAAAAAAAAATGCCAATGCTGTATTGGCTCCCATGGGATCTCTTTGAGAGTTTCAACTAAATGGGTTGCTTATGACTGTAGGGGTAAAATTAAGAGAAAGATGAGATTTTATAATTACATACTCTCCTGATATATGTTTAAAATGTGGATGATGATACATGAAATATTCTGAGTATGATGTGATCATATGGTTGAAATTGTTTGGCTAAATGGAAAGAGATTTTTTTGGGGTGATCATCTATGCAGTTGCAGGATAAGGAGTCTGAGTGGCTTGGATCTAAGCTAATGGTGCAAAGAACCACACCATCTCCGATGTCTCAGCTGGAAGAAAGTTGAGAAGGATTTAATAAGCTTGAGATAAAATTGTCCTTTCTGCTGCAGTGCTGTGGCTTTTAGGAAAATGATGCCCCCCACAAAGGCAGTGGTTCCCTTGCCCTCAGAGGCAATAATGGCAGCAGCGTGCCTTGATAATCTCACTCCCTGTGTGACATCAGCACCTGGACACTTTCTCCAGGTACACTCAGAGTGGGTGGCTTTCCCCAAGGCCTGTGGCCAGCGGCTATATAACATCCACAGTTTCCCCCAATCCTGATGCTAAAAAGATCTCCAGGGACCAAGGTCTGCTCCCTTGCCCTGCAGATCTAGGACTGGGCTGTCATCTCTTGGTCCTGTCTTCTCCCATCTGTGCCAACTGAGAGGGTCTATACATATATGGGAATGGGAACTGCCTGGCTCCCTGTGTCCATGGACCAGTGACTGTGTGTGTGTATGTGGGGGATGTACCTCAGCCCTGCTCTTCCCCCACATTCTCCTACCACAGGCCCACTGGCTAAACAGGTTGGGGAGAAGCATAAGTCTCCCCTCCATGGGAAAAACCAGATTGGAAAAAGTCTTTCCTTTTGAGATCTATTTGGCCATAGAAACACCAGTTTCCAAGGGAAGGGCAAATCCCACTACCTCATTGGTAAGGAAAAGGGAAAAAGGGTCTACAGTTGGAAAGGAAACCTGTGTGTCTCCCCTCCTGTGCATAAGGCTTGTCAGCATACACTTCTGGCTGGGGCTCTGCTGTTCACCTCTGTGGTCAAATAAAAACAAAGGACCTCCAGGCACTCCATCAGTCCTCGCCTGTGCAAACACCTGCCTCTTGTCCCTGTTAGCATCTGCAGAGAGAGAGAAGCTCAATGATAAAGGGTGAATTCTAAAACAAGATTCTTAAACTTTTCTAAGAGTTGTGAGGAGCCCTCCAGATCACTAGAACAAATTTGCCAGGCATATTCTGATATGAAGCAGCTTTAAAATTATCTCCATATGGTTAATATAATTTTTATTGGACAGAACACCTGGACTTTAAGGAAAAAGTTTCAATGAGTAGAATGGGAAATTGACATTGACTCCTCACAGCTAATTCATGTTGCCTTGAAGATGTGTAATGCCTGGAAAGAACCAACACTAAAGCCAACGTGTTTGTTGGCTGCCTCTGCAAAAGAATCCTTAAAAAAAAGCCCCTAAGAACCAAGATGGTGGGATAGTGAGAGGCAGCATGTCTCCAGCGCTCCGAGAGTCAGGGCTCGGCCGGGCGGGAAGACTGCATCTTGAAAAGAAAAGTAAGGCAGTCAAAACTCAACAAAACAATGAGAACCAAAATGCAGCGGAATGCGAGGCAGCGAAAAGAGCGGGGGGCGGTAAGTGGAGAGCGGAGACAAAGGCGCCATCTTGGCTGTGCCACACAGCTCCTGGAATCCCCCAGCAAAGAAACAGCTGATCAGCTGATTCTTGTGAAACCAGCGATTATAGTCCATCATCGAAAGCAGTCAACTTTGGACCATGATGAAGCCTAAGTCGAACCAGATCCACACCTACAACGGCAATGACTGCAAAGGGTGGGACACGAGCCTCAGCCCCCGCAAAGAAAGGAATATGGAGAGACATAGATGAAGTGGCCAGGCACAGGAGCAGCCCAACACTGAGAAAACAAGCGGGTGAAACATGGCCCCCCTGGAGTAGCCTAGCACCGGTGCAGAACACTACAGCACTGAGGACACAGACAGACATGACATGGCCCCCCGGAACTGCCCAGCAACCACGGGTGAGTGAGATAAAGGGAGGCAGCATGTCGCTGGCACTCCAAAACTCAGAAATCGGCTGGCAGTAAGACTGCTTCTTAACAAGAAAAGTGGAGCAGACAAAACTCAACAAAACAAAGAGTCAAAGAGCAGCGGAGTGCGAGGCAGTGGACAGAGCGGAGGACTAAACAACTCCACACATTTCACCTGGTAAGTGGAGAGCAGAGGCGATGGCGTCATCTATGCAGGGCCACGCCTACACCGCGACTCCTGAAGACCAACAGCAAAGAGACAGAAGATCCTTGTGAAACCAGAGACTATAGACCACCATTGAAATCGACCAACTCCGGAACATGATGAAGCCCAAGTCGATCCAGAACCGCACCTATAACAACGATGGTTTCAAGGGGTGGGCGATGAGCCTCTGCTCCTGCAACAAGTGTGATGAGGAGGGACAAAGAAGAGGTGGCCATACACAGGAGCAGTCCAACTCTGAGAACACAAACCAGCAAACCACAGCCCCCATGAGCAGCCCAACACCCTACTGAAACAGCCCAGAACTGAGGACATAGGTAGATGAGACATGGCCCCCTCCCCAGCAACCCAGCACTGAGAACACAGGAGGATCACACCCGGCCCCGCCCCCAGAAACCCCCCCACACTGGGGACGCAAGGCGGGCAAACCCTCAGCCCCGCCTCCAGAGAACCCCTCCCCCGGCATGGGGGACACGGGGCGGGTGAGCTCTTGGTCCCGCCCCCAGAGACCCCCTCTCCCTGGCACTGGGGATGCAGGGCAGGGGAGCCCTTGGCCCCGCCCCCATAGAACCCCTCCCCCCAGCGCTGGGGACGCAGGGTGGGCAAGCCCTCGGCCCCACCCCCAGAAAACCCCTCCTCTTGGCGCTGAGGACGTGGGGTGGGTGAGCCCTTGACCCCTCCCCCAGAGACCTCCGGCGCTGGGATTGCAGGGTGGGCGAGCTCTTCACCCCGCCCCTGGAGACCCCCTGGCGCTGGGGACGTGGGGCAGACAAGCCCTGAGTCCCGGCCCCAGAGACCCCCCCCGGCACTGGGGACACAGGGCGAGTGAGCCCTCAGCCCCGCCCCCAGAGAACCCCTGCCCCTGGCACTGGGGATGCAGGGTGGGTGAGACCCCAGCCCTGCTCCAGAGAACCCCTGTGCTGAGGTCATGGGAGGATGAGCCATGATCCCACACAGGAGGGACTCCAGACAAAAACAGAAAACCTCAGGTGAGTGAAGAAGGTGAACTAACCAGGGGACACGGGAGGGAAGGAGAGGGAAACAAACTGGTGTACAGGATGGACATACACAAAGATATCAAAGTCAACTACTACGCTGAAAATGGGAAGGAGGGAGGGGGAGGCAGGGGAGTGGGAATTGGGGAGGGCTAATTGACCGATGAGTGCATGTATATGTCAACCACCTTGAAATCCTTCAAGATGTATGATTGCAATGCACTAATAAAAAAAAAGCCCCTACCACAGCCCTAAACAAAAACTGACAGTGGAGACTCAATTAAGATTGTGTGATCCCTCTCCTATAACAAAAGTTGCTATATAAATTAAATGCTCATCTAAACATTTCACCTGAGAAGCAGTACCTTCATTTGCAAGTACCACTGGAAATGCATTCTGTTTCTGGCTTTTGTTTGCCAACCAGAAAAAGAAAACAGCTCCCTTTGCTGGAGGTCTTCAGGGGAAAAAGTGAGTAAGGCCTTATGGGCCTTTAGGAACCTGGGAAAGATGGTCAATACTACCCCAATCAAGCCTTTACCTAAAGAAGGAATAGCCTTTCCCAAGACAAACTAATATCTCCTTAGGAAAAAAACATTAACAGGGATCCATCCTCTTCTACACAGATTTTTAAATATGGATTGATTCAGCTTTGCCTGTTCCCCTATACCCTCAGGGCTGCAATACCAGATAATTATGGCTATTTTACAGAACTGGACTTAAAAGATGCATTCTTCTGCATTCTACTGTAAAGAAGATTTCAGTTTCTGTTTGCTTTTAAATGACAGGATTCCAGTAACCTCCCAGTATTACTGGGCTGTTTTGTCTCAGGGATTTGAAAACTCTCTTGCTCTGTTTAATAAAAACCTAAGGAAGGACTTGGGAGAGTTGCAGTTGGATCACAGAGTTCTATAATATGTGGATGACTTGCTTTTATTAGCCAGCCCAGATTATGGACACTACCTCTTTAAACACTATTATGATATTAAACCGCCTGACTTTATGTGGGTATAATGTCTCCCCTAAGAAGGGATTTACAAGAAACAAGTTACCTATCTGGGATTTCAGATCAGCTAAGGCACCTGAACTCTAATGTCAGGTCCTAAACAGGCTGTTTTGAGCCTTGGGGAACTCAGAGATGGGAGTTGGTTATGTGGATTCCTGGGAATTGCAGGTTTCTGCTGCATTTGGATTCCAAATTTTGAACTGCTAGCAAAACCCCTATATGAATCCTTAGAAGAAACAAAGACAGAGCCTTTGATTTGAACCTCAGATTGCCAACTACATTTGAGAAATTAAAACAAAGCCTCATGACAGCCCCTGAATTGGATCTGCCTGATTTAAAAAAAAAAAAAGAAGTTCAAACTGTATTACATAAAAAACAGTATACAGCCCAGGGAGTACATTTACAGGCATTAGGACACATACTAAAACAATGGCCTACTATCAAAGCAGCTGAAACACACTGCAAAGGGACAAACTCCGTCTTCTGTCTTTGAGTGGTAGCTGCCACTTGTGAGTTACTCCTGGAGGCTGAGAGGTTTACTCTAGGGTGACCCATCACTGTGTCTGTTCCTCACCAAGTCCTGATCCTATTACAACAAAAGGGTGGTTACTGGCTGACTGCTAAAAACTGGGGAGATACCAGGCTATCATACTAGACGACCCAAATGTCAGCGTCAAGACTGTGTCCACCCTAAACCTAGTGACTCTGTTGCCAGCAGTGATGATGGGTCAGTACAACGGGACTGCCTGGAGATCTTGAACACTGTTTATTCTAGCAGACTGGACTTGTCTGATCGGCCTATAGCAGAGCCAGACTGAAATCTTTACACCAGTGGGGGCAACTTCATGGACAATGACTAGCAGGCAGCTGGATACGCTTTGATCACTGGACAGCAGGTGCTGGAAGCCAAAGTTTGCTGCCTGGAACATCAGCCAAAAAGGTTGAACTAGTTGCTCTGACAAGAGTTCTCAGACTGTCCTAGGGAAAGAAGACACCTCTTCAAGGTGGGCTGAGACCTATCCCACCAGAACAGAAAAAGCTTCGAAAATAAAGTTCTCTTGTGGAAACTCATTCCAAGATACAGGTTCCCCTCCTTGATGCAGAGTGACAATAGACCATCCTTTATTGCAAAAGTGACTCAACCCGTGAGTGAGGCATTGGACAGCTGATGGAGACTGCATACAGCCTGAAAGCCCCAATCTGCCAGGAAAATGGGAAAGATGGATCATACTTTAAAGAAAGAAATGGCTAGATTCTGTCAAAACTCATTTACAGTGGAATAAGGTATAGCCAATTGTCTCCCCTCTGGAAATAGGTGGACCCCAAAACTGGGCTTAAGTTAAGTACCCATGAAATAATGTAAAGGAGACTTTTCCTGGTGCCCTGGGGAAAGAGAATATATGATTATAGCAGAAAAAGCACTAGATTGGTACAGCATGTGCAAATATTAACTGCTGTACATGAGCAAGGTTTTTTCAGGTCTCTGCCAAGGTTAAAAATCACTGTTTCACCCCTCTAGGGAAAATGCAAAAGGAAAAATATATAAACTCGTGCATTTCAGTTACAGAGTTAACATAAAGGTTTTTGGCTCTCCATTTTTTCTATCTTTTGCTATCCTTCTGCTTATACTAAGATAATTTTGCTATTCAAGTTTGCTTGAAAGTTTTTTAGTCAGTCCTAGCTGAAATATAAACATCTGAGAAAAACTATCTCTTTAAAATCCAGGCCACTGTAATACTTAAACAGATAAATGATCTTAATTTGTTTCTTGTTTTGTTATAAAATATAACCATGACCTCTCTCTCTATCTATCTATCTCTCTCTTCATTGAGGAAAATAGAATTTTATCCCAATAAAAAAATTTTGTAAGGATTGTTTCAATATGTAAATTTAAGGAAGGAATTAAGGCAGAAAGGAACCACTATGTAGGAATGAGAGAGATGTGAAGAAAGTACATGAGTATGAGGATTTTTGGCAAGGAAGAATAAAAAAAAAGAATATTTCAGAGATAAAAATGATCTTGTATGGTAAAGTTTATCCTAAAGATTGTCACAAATGGGAAAGGGAAGACTAGAGCAAAATTAGAAGATTAAAAGCAAGTTGTAAAAGGTTTTTTTTTTTTTTGCAGTACCAGGGATTGAACCCAGGGGCGTTCTACCTCCGCGCTACACCCCCAGCCCTATTTTTTATACTTTATTTTGAAACCGGGTCTCACGAAGTTGCAGAGGGCCTCACTAGGTAGAGAGAGAGAGAGAGAGAGAGAGAGAGAGAGAGAGCTGAGGCTGGCCGCGAACCCGGATCCTCCGGTCTCCGCCTCCCAAAGTACTGGGATTACAAGCGTGCACCACCACGCCCGGCTGTAAAAGGTTTAAGTAAATTAAAGAATGTTTGTGGAAGATGAAGCTTATGGAAGGAATTTTGCATGTGTGATAAATTTGGTTATATTTGAAAAAAATTTTTTTGTGGTACTGGGGATTGAAACCAGGGGCATTCTACCTCTGAGCTGCACCCCAAGCCCTATTTTTTATTCTTTATTTTGAAACAGGGTCTCACTAAGTTGCGGAGGTCTCACTAAGTAGCTGAGGCTGGCCGAGAACCTGCAATCCTCCTGTCTCAGCCTCCCAAGTACTGGGATTACAAGCGTGTGCCACCACTCCCAGCTGAAAAAAAAAATTATTTAAAGGGTTCACAGTGAAGTTTTATTAAAATAATTTCCTGTGTTTTCTGCTGTCTCTATTTTGTATAGTTATCTTACTGAGCCATAAATTCTAAATTTCACTTTAAAAGTTAACTTCTGTGTAACTGTGGTGTTATATTTGTGTTTTCCAAGTGTACAGATCTTCTCCTCTTGAGGTTTTGCAGGTCCAGGACCATCAGACAGCATGAAAAGGAAAGATTAGAATCTATGAGTCCTGTTCTACATTTTAAAAACAAATGAACCTGTTTAGGCTAAGTTAAAAATAACATGCTTGATTTACAGATGACTCTACCAAATATGTAAAAACAGAAAGAAAAGCAGTCTCTTAATAATAAATTGTATGCTGTGCTCTAGGCTTTGCACCACTAGGACTTTTCACAATGTTATATGATCTGTTGCAAATGGGTTGGCTACCTGGCTTCCAGTTTGGAATGCTAATAGGTGAATGGTCCATGATAAAAAGTTGTGGTAAAAAGCATTAACAAGCTATCTGGGTTATTGTACAGTGTACTAATGTGTCAGTTTTTTTCATTTTCATGTAAATGCCCACTATACCTGCCCAGTGAGCACACCAAAAGTGTGAACACCTAGGAAAAAGCTACCTACGGATCATCATGTTCCTGGGACCATATCCTTCAGTGATGTTAACCTGTAACCTAACCACCATCGAGTTACAGATGATTATGGAAATGGAAACATACAGAAGCAACCCTACCTTCCATGGTCCCCTAGATCACCCACCTCCAATGTGACCTTAACTGCTGCAGCCCTACTATGTCCCCTCTCAGCAGGAAGTAGCTCTGAATGATTATTGGCCTGTTCCCCGAATGGCAGTTAAGGATACCTCATTAGAGGAGAAAAATGAGGAATTAGATCTTGGGTAGGCAGTAAGGGAATAGGATCCCAGGAGATAAAGAGCTAAAAAAATTCAGACTTCCCCAAGAAGAAAAAGCAGAGATTGACTATTCTTTCCAAATGTATAGAACTCTTACAAATTGCTGTAACCATCCTAGTTACTTTGCCCTTGGATATGCATCTTTCAGATCACTACTCTGTTGCATTGTTTTCTTTTTGTAAACTCATGACCAAAGCCCTAGAGGTCCAAGAAAAAATGTCAACAACAGGTAAAATCTTTTGATTCTAAAAATTCCTCTGGATGCTCATTTTATATATATGAAAGGTAGATATTGACAGTGGGGAAAATGAAACGGGAGCCTGCTTCTGACCCTGGCAGCTAACAGATGGCTTGTTTCAAAGCTGACAGCTTTCCGCCTTTCCTTCACCCCCTGTTATCAAATAACATATTCTTATCCATTTACTGACTGAAGGGGACCTGGCACCTGTGGATCTGAATAAGAACTGACTCAAGGAAAACTTAAACATGAATTACATCCCTTCTGATAAGACACCAGCATGACCTTGAAGAGCTCATTCTTAGAAGAGTCTTGATCCCTTTGTCCAGGGAGAATCCAGGGCTTGTTCCTCAACACTTATGTTCACTGGTTTCTCTGATTTGCTGGCAAGTCAATAAATTTCTTTTTCCTTTTTCCCAAAGGTTTGTCCCAATTATTAGGGCAGGTACTGGAATTCAGTAACAATAGGAGCTTTCATTTAATTCTGTATTTACAACCATTTAATAATTCAAAGATATATATTTAGATCTTTTTGTGTACATTCTCCTGAGATTGGCAATTTATAAGAATTCTTTTATTTATTTATTTATTTATTTTTTGTGGTACCGGGGATTGAACCCAGGGGCGTTCTACCTCCGCGCTACACCCCCGGCCCTATTTTTTTATACTTTATTTTGAAACCGGGTCTCACGAAGTTGCGGAGGGCCTCACTAAGTAGAGAGAGACAGACAGACAGAAAGGGAGAGAGAGAGAGAGAGAGCTGAGGCTGGCTGCGAACCCGGATCCTCCTGTCTCCACCTCCCAAAGTACTGGGATTACAAGCGTGAGCCACCACGCCCGGCTAGAATTCTTTTATTTAGTTTACTTTAGTTTAGTTTTGGTCCTGGGTTTTGAACTCAGGGGCATTCTACCTCTGAGCTACACCCCCAGTGCTTTTTATTTTTTATTTTGAAATGGGGTCTCACTAAGTGGCTGAGGTTGCCCTTCAGACTGTGATCCTCCTGTCTCAATCCCCTAAATACTGGGATTACAGGCATGCGCCACCACGCCCAGCTCCTTATTTAATTTGTATTTAAGTCCATTCTCTGTGCTCTGTGCTCTCAGGAACCTCAGTCTCCATTCCTACACAAGGATCTAGGAATGGATAGGGGATCTGTCCAGTGGGGCCACTGGGAATTAGGATCTCAACATAAACACATTTAGACATGGACATATTCAATCTGTAACAGGGCCCCAATCTGAAACACCCAGGACCCCATTTCTAGGTCTAATGTTCATCTGGACTACCGTCTATCCTGACCGCTCCATACAGACAGGGTAAAAATAGCAGGAGGTCCAATTCCGGTGTTTCTTCATGTCTGATTCTGTTTATTTCATTATCCAACTTCTTTACATCCGCCTGCAAAGCGAGCTTCCTCACAGTCCACTGTGAGCTACGTGCTCCCTGCATCTAGAATGGCACAAGACCGCACGGCACCAGCAGGCTCCATTCCTCCTCATTTAGTGCTGTTATTAGAAGCAAACAGAGCCGGGCGTGGTGGCGCACGCTTGTAATCCCAGTACTTGGGAGGCTGAGACCGGAGAATCCGGGTTCGCGGACAGCCTCAGCTACTTAGTGAGGCCCTCCGCAACTTAGTGAGACCTGGTTTCAAAATAAAGTATAAAAAATAGGGCCAGGGGTATAGCTCGGAGGTAAAACGCCCCTGGGTTCAATCCCTGGTACCGCAAAAAAAAAAAAATTAGAAACAAACAAGCAAGGGCAACTAAGCACACGATCTATTATGACAGCATACAGTGATGTGGGAAAGGGAAGGAAGGATTCCTAGTTCAAGAGGAAAAGGACATCGTGTCAGAATTTGAACTGCTTATGAACAGCTTGCTCAGATATATTTTACTTTTAGTTGGGCATGGTGGTGAATGCCTGTAATCCCAGTACTTGGGAGGCTGAGACAGGAGAATCACATGTTTGAGGACAGCCTCAGCAATTTAGGGAGACCCTTAGCAACTGTTTCAAATAAAAAATAATAAAAATAGGGCTGTGAGTACAGCTTGGAGGTAGAATGCCCCTGAGTTCAATACCCAGTGCCCCCCCAAAAAAGGTATATTTTCTACTTGTTTCATTTACAGTTTTTAATTAAACTTTTATTTTGAGATAACTGTAGAATAATATGCAGTAGTAGCAATGGTGACATCAAGCAAAATTATGGTACAATATCACAGCCAGGACATTAACACTGATGACAAGGAAATAAAATTAGAAGATCAAAGGGATACCTGAGTGCCTGTATGTATTGTGACTCTTTTCAGAGTACCTGATATGTGGAATCAGCCTAAGTGACCCTCGCCAGATGAATGGACAAAGAAAAAATGATTTGCATATATCATGGGACACCATTCAACCACAAAGAAGAAAGAAATCCTGTCTTTTGTGGCAACATGGATGGAACTGGAGGACATGCAGGGAGGTGAGATGTGCCAGATGAAGAAAGACAAGTGCTGCATGTTCTCTTTCCTATATTGAAATTAAAAGCAAATAGTCAAAGCTGGGCGCACGCTTGTAATCCCAGTACTTGGGAGGCTGACTGGAGGATCGCAGGTTCATGGACAGACTCAGTAACTTAGTGAGGCCCTCAGCAACTTAGTGAGACCTTGTTTCAAATTTAAAAAAAAGGATAAAATAGGGTTGGGTGTGTAGCTCAGAGGTAAATGACCCTGGGTTCCATCCCCAGTACCACAATATAAATGAATAAATAAATAAATAGTCGAAGCTTGGCATGGTGGAACATGCCTATACTCCCAGAGAGTATAGGCTTGGGAGACTGAGACAGGAGGATCACAAGTTTGAGGCCAGCTTCAACAACTTAGTGAGAACTTGTTTCACCATAAAAAATAAAAAGGCAGGGCGTGGTGGCGCACGCTTGTAACCCCAGTACTTGGGAGGCTGAGACTGGAGGATCTGGGTTCGTGGCCAGCCTCAGCTACTTAGTGAGGCCCTCTGCAATTTAGTGAGACCCTGTTTCAAAATAAAGAATAAAAAATAGGGCTAGGAGTGTAGTTTGGAGGTAGAATGCCCCTAGGTTCAATCCCCAATACCACAAAAAAATAAAAATAAAAATAAATAAATAAATAAATATAAAGGCCTGGGGGTGTAGCTTGGAGATGGGTAATCCCCAATACCTCAAAATAAATAAATAAATAAAGAAAGAGTCAACCTGAATGTACAAGAGTATTTACTAGAAATCAGGAAGTGGGTGGGGAGATGGTAGATAAAAGGAAGATGGATTAAAGAGTTTAAATTATGTGCACTGTGGAACTCTCAGAACAGCCTCCAGCTCGGAACTGAGCTGCCCTGGCCTCACTGCGGTCCCCTCCACGGATAGTGCAGCTCTCTCTCCACCTCACTAGCTGCAAACGTCCCTGGACACACGTTCTATGTCTATGAAGCCACGCTGATCCCTCAGGCCACTTCTGCACGAGCTTCCCTTCCCGTAACCTTGCTGTCACCAGAGACCCTCCCATCACTGGGTTCCGTGTCTGCTGCTTCTCTTTTGATCTGGTAAATAAACACGACAGCGACTCCAGGGCCCCCAGCAAACACCCACAGCCGTCTCTGGGCTCGGGACCAGGCTGGCCGGGCTCTCGGGTGACCTCGGGTACATGTCCTCAGCTTCCAGCCTCTGGGAAGCTTTCCAACCGTACCTGCCGGGCTCTCGGACTCACCTGGATGGTTTTCTCAATGGAAGGTCTCGCGTGGAAGTCCAAGGTCCTCCCCGATGGTCGACACTGGAGAGGGAATCTGTGTCACCAGACAGGATGGCTGGGAGGAGTCCGGTGTCAATGCTCAAGCCAGATGCAGGACTCCAAAGTCATCAACAGCCACGTCCCACCCAGACCAAGGCCGCACACGCTGGGGATGCAGGCGGGGAGCTAAGTACAGCTGCATGTCTGCTCCGGAGGCTCGTTTGCTCTTGGTGTGCCAGGCCCGAGCGCATCACTGCCCTGGGGTCGCTGCTCCCCACCAAGAGCAACTTGTCTTGTTGATTCTCTGTTCCCAAGAGACCAAGTTAAATGCCAGGGGTCTCAGTGGTCATTACTTCTTCACAAACACTCACCTCCAGAGATCAAAACTGCTACCACCTGACCCCACACCGGACTTGACGTTTCCTGCAAAGTCTAGGACTGATGAGCTGTCTTGACCAGGTCCCCCAAGTCCCCAGAGCCTTGACTTTTGCTGGGGACTCAACCCCTGATGTCTCAAAAGAAAAATGTACCATCCCTCTCTTCAACAAGGGGTGAGCCATGATCCTTGATACAAAACCATGAGAGCCACAATTCTTGGCTTTATGATATGTTTTCTAAAACATTTCAAATGATCTGGTTTATAACCCAGACTAAGAGCTGTCATTTAGTCATGTATTTATAAAACGTGTGATAACTCAGAGATGCATAATTATATTTTTCATGCGTGTTGCTCTGGGATGGACAGCTTCTAAGCATCCTCTTGTCTCGTGTTTATACAAGGCCAGTCTCCGTGGTCTGTACAGTGAGGAGCCTCGTTCTTCACTCGCACACGAGGCGCCCACAGCAGTTACGTGACCCACGCAGTCGGTACCACTGGGAGTTAGGATCTCAGAGTGTAGATTTGGGAGGAGACAGAAATATTCAGGCCACAGCAGACTGGAAATGCCAGAAAGGCAGGAGCTTGCCACAGCAAGGGCTCAAGAGACATGTGGGCCCAGACAAAGAAATAATACATGTTTCAGCAGATGGGAATGCTCATAACCCTGACTGGACTATTGCACACACACACACACACACACACACACACACACACACTTGAAATTATTGCTGTGCCCACAAATGTGAACATTATGTGCCAACTAAAAATAAGCTTAAAGAAGTCATGTCATGCTATTATAGAGCCCCAGCAAACTCCCCGGCCAGGGTTGGCCAGGGTTGGTTTTTTTTTTTTTTCAAGACCAGTCTCTGTGCTGACTACAGGTATGATGGACACCTTCTGTTTTTCTTAAGTTTGGTGGTTAATTTTATTTAACACAATGGGATTTTACTCAGCCATAAAGAAGAACGTGGAAAAACGGATGGAACAAGAGAATATTATGCTAAGTGAGATCAGCCAGTCTCAGAAAGTGAAGGTTTTCTCTCATATGCGGCTGTTAGAAAGAAATTGGGAAACAAAAGGGACTTCAGATAAATGAGGAGAGAAACCAGTAGAATAGTGGAAGGGGATTGAGTGAGGGATGTGGAAAAGGAAGAAAGGAGGCTTGATGAAGGAAACAGTTCAAATAATGCAATGTACAAATATGAAGTTATCAATGCCAATCTCAATAATATGTACTGGGATGGGGAGGGAAACGCACCAAGTGCTGTGTGCCTGTGTGTTTTTATCACTCTGAACCTCACTATGAGGTATAATTACAATGCAACAATAAAAGTATATTTTTTAAATGTCATGTGATGTGCAAAGGGTAATTTGACTTTTCCCTTTCCATTGTGGATGTCCTTGTTATTTCTCTTGTCTCCTTGCACACGCTAGAACTTCCAGTACTATGTAAACAGGAGTGGTGAGGGTTGGCACCCTTGTCTCGTTCCAGAGCTTAGAGGAAAAACTTTCAACTTTCCCCATTCGGATGACGTTAGCTGCAGTGCGTCATAGCTGGCCCTGACTGTATTGAGAAGTCTTCCCAGGTGTGTGTGTGTGTGTGTGTGTGTGTGTGTGTGTGTGTGTGTGTAGCCAAGGTATCTCAGTTTGATTTTCAGTCAGGAGAGAAGTACACAAGAAGCAAGTGTCAATTTCTTTGGGCAGAAACTGAGCTACGGAGTCCAACGTCTGACCTCCTAAACTCGGAACCGAGGTGGGCGGGAGCATCCTCGCTGGGAAAGGTCTTGCTTGTCTGCCCTTGACTCTAGCTCTGGCCCAGCCTCCGTCCTCCGTGATGGCGCCACGGCGCCATCCCGCAGCGTCACAGCGTCACAGCGGGACCACCTCCGAGGGAAATTAAGTCCATCTAAGAGAGACATCCGCACATCCTTATTCATCATAGAATTACCCCAAAGAACTGAGATCCAAACTGGGGGTTGGGGAACAGCCCCTCCATGGGCCTCTTAAGCAAAAGTCAGCAGAGGCTCTCCTTGACTTTTAAAAAGAAGGAGGACAGGCCGGGCGTGGTGGTGCACGCTTGTAATCTCAGTACTTGGGAGGCTGAGACAGGATGATCTGGGTTCACGGCCAGCCTCAGCTAATTAGTGAGGCCTCCGCAACTTAGCGAGACCCTGTTTCAAAAATAAAGAATAAAAAATAGAACTGGGGGTATAGCCCAGAGGTAGAATGCCACTGGGTTCAATCCCCAGTACCACAAAAAAAAGAAGGAGAGCCGGGCATGGTGGCGCACGCTTGTAATCCCAGTACTTTGGGAGGCAGAGACCGGAGGATCCGAGTTCACGGCCAGCCTCAGCTCTTGCTCTGTCTCTCTCCCTCTCTCCCTCTCTCTCTCTCTCTCCTTAGTGAGGCCCTCCGCAACCTCGTGAGACCCGGTTTCAAAATAAAGCATAAAAAATAGGGCCGGGGGCGTAACGCGAAGGTAGAACGCCTCTGCGTTCAATCCCCGGTACCGCAAAAAAAAAAAAAAAAAAAAAAAAAAAAAAAAAAAAAAAAAAAAGAAAA
>PVJS01048993.1:0-14833 GCA_004027185.1 Glis glis
TCCGCAACTTCGTGAGACCCAGTTTCAAAATAAAGTATAAAAAAATAGGGCCGGGGGTGTAGCGCGGAAGGAGAACGCCCCTGGGTTCAATCCCCAGTACCACAAAAATAAATAAATAAATAAATAAATAAATAAATAAATAAATAAAAATAAAGATTAAAAAAATAGAGCTGGGGGTGTAGCTTAGAGGTAGAATGTCCCTGGGTTCAATCTCCAGTACTGCCAAAAAAAATACTTTTAAGTATTAAAAAATATGTATGTGGAGAAAAACTGTTTAAAGGGAAATATAAATTGATACATTTGCTTTCCTGTCCTATATTATCAAATAAATACTGCCCTGATGATACTTGGGCATTTTCTTTTAAGAAATATTTTCTAGACAAGTGCAGTGTTGCACACCTGTAATCCCAGTGATTCTGGAGGCTGAGAAGGGAGGATTTCAAGTCCACAACTTAGAGATAACCTGTCTCAACATAAGAAATAAAAAGGGCTAGGGATGAAGCTCAGTGGGAGAGCACTCTAGGTACAATACCCAGTTCTACAAAGAAAATAGAAAAAAGAAAAATATTTTCCTAAACTACAAGCTTAGAAAATAAGAAAAACATACAAACTTAGTATTACACTCAACAAAATTGTATTGTATACTTTGAAAATTATTTCGTTTCATTTTCTTTACATCATGAATATCCATATTCCTAGATATCTAGCATAGATCAGACACTGTTCTTACACATCTAGACCTTTCAGTTTACTCTACAAATCAACATAGAATTATAAAGCATAATCCTTGGAAAATATTTTTCAAATAAGCAATTCAAATAAGGCTTACCATTTTGATGCCTGTGGAGAAGGTCACTGGTTTTGTAGGCTTAGGCTTCTCAAGCTGCATTTCCAGTTGGGTGGATCTATCTTTATGCTGGGCCAAAAGCAGAGCAACGGGGAGATCAGAACTCTCCTGTAAGAAAAGTTCAATTCAATATGAAAGGTAAAGAGGAAAAACTAAAAAGCAACAAAACTTTTATTTTAAAATATGACTTTTCCATGAGCATTTGATGTTAAACTGAGTATTAACTTTATGGAGAACACTTTACAAAAAATATCAACATTGCATAATAAGAAAAGGATGTTGTAGACTCATAAATCAAAATAACCTGCAAACAAGTATTTTTATAGAATCCACATTAAAGACAATATAATAGGGTCCTATTTCATCTATCCACGAACCATATTTATTAAAAAAAACAGAAGCTAATCACAAAAAGAATAGTACAAAGTACTATAACATAGATCAGATGTTTATCTAAGACACATTCTTTCTTTTTACCAGTGATTTCAGACCAATTTGAAATTGTTTCCCATTAGATTTTACCTGAGGCCATTTAAAAATGATCCTTGTTCTGTTTTGCACAATGGAACTATTGTAAGTACAACCAAACGTATATTTATTTTCTCCTTTACTTACTTTTTAAAATTAAACCTAAACTTTTTAAATTAAGTAACAAAATGATAAACATTTTTAATATCTTATATTGATAATCAGGGCTACTATTTACACAAATTGGCACACACACACATATTTTAGTAATGCAAGCAAATTACTAATTCTCATATACAGACTGTTATTTATGCTATTTAACATGAACTCCTCTTACAAGTTTAAAGTACTGTGAAACTAAGATCTAAACTAAATGATATCCAGACTTTTTCCTTTCTGCATTCTCAGTTAAATAAGAACCCAGAAACATATGCAGAGGGAGGTCTGGAAGAAAGGTGATATATTTTCTCTCTCTCTCTTTCACACACACACACACACTATATATATATATATATGGAGGGATTCAAATAACTATAAATATATATATATATATATATATATATATATATATAGTGTGTGTGTGTGTGTGTGTGTGTATACAAAGATGTGTGTATACAAAGATGAAAGTACACATTTCTATCTCTCATACAAACGTATCTGCAAAAACAAACACTGTTAGAATGGGCTATAGATCTTTAAAATAATGACCTCCCAGAATTTAATTTTGAAGAAACTCTATTGCTAACATTTCACAGTGTGAAAGGACACAACTGCAGATTCTAATTTTCTTTCCAAATTTAACAATAATTTGGGGGCACAAATGTGGCTGATCAATACACTTAAAAGAATTGCTTAGAGCCCAGTGTGGTGGCTTGTGTCTATATAATCCCAATACTTGGAAAGCTGAGACAGGAGGATCACAGGTTCGAAACCAGCCTCAGCAACTTAGTGAGGCTCTCAGCAACTTAGGGAGACCCTGTTTCCAAATTAAAAAATAAAAAGGTCTGGAGGTGTAGAATAGACATGGGTTCAATCCCCAGCACCACAAAAAAAAGAACTGTTTTAGCTGGGCATGGTAGCACACACCTATAATCCCTGTACTTGGTAGACTGAGTCAGGAGGATTGTAGGTTTGAGGTCAGCCTCAGCAAGTGAGTGAGGCCATTAGCAACTTGGAAAAACCCCGTTTCAAAATAAAAAATAAAATAGGGCTGGGGTGTAACTCAGATGTAGAATGCCCCTGGGTTCAATCCAGAAGGGAGGGAAGGAGGGAGGGATTCAAATAACAATTTAATTCAACAGAACAATCCTAGAATAAAGCTGACATATCAAGATTTTAAAATAGAAGTACTTTGTAAGAGCAATGTCATAAAGATTAGAACTTTTAAAAGTAAATGGAAGCCGGGCGTGGTGGCGCACACTTGTAATCCCAGTACTTGGGAGGCTGAGACAGGAGGATCCCAGGTTTGTAGCCAGCCTCATCTACTTGTGAGGCCCTCTGCAATTTAGTGAGACACAGTTTCAAAATAAAGAATAAAAAAATTGGCCTGGGGTGGAGCTCAGAGGGAGAATGTCCCTGGGTTCAATCCCCAGTACCAAAATAAATAAATAAATAAATAAATAAATAAATAAATGGAAGAACACAAATTTTACCTATAAAATAGGATACAAAATCATTCAGACCTAGTTTTAGCAATAATGAAAGATTAATAAAATATGAGAATATACTTGAATAATGTTCATATTCTACAACAAAACATTAGTAATGCAGTAGTAACAATATTGTGAATGCCTGTAACTATTTTAGATTTCCATTAAGCATTTCATAATAAAATGGAAAATTAAAAAACATTTTAAATGGACTAAGGCCAAAAATGTCAAACTATTCCATCTTTTCATATGTAGAAACTAAGAGAGGAAATATAAATTTTCTTGGCTAAAAAGTTAAATCATTACTCCCCAATTTATACTCAAAAATGAATTAAAATGTTCATCCACAACTGGTATTTGTTCTAAAAAGCAAAAGTCTGTATATAAAAGCAAGACAATATGTTCACTTCAAAAAAGTTGCTAATCAACAATGGCTTTTTATAATCCTAATTTCACATTCACATAAAAGGAATTGAATGTTTAATGTCTTGATAGTTGTATTTTATAAAAATAAACATTCTACGTATCTAAAATTAACTATAATACTAAGGCACAGAATTTACTTTAAATCTATTTCATTCTATATTAATACTCAAAATTCTGAAGCCTGAAAGTCTTTGTGAGTGTTAAACTAAAATTAAGCATAAGCTCTAACAACAACAAAAATCTACAGAGTAAAATAAACTATGTTAAAAAAAAAACATATGCTCTGGGGAATATATAACACGCGGGTTTAGTCTTTCAAGCTATTTCATTCTTCTTAGCATTACATTTTGCCTTGAAAAGTTCCATAACCTGTAATAATTGCCTGAAGGCACATTGTTTAATATTTAAAGAAATTTTAATAAGACTGCCTGTAATACTCATTAAAACCTTTAAATGACCATTTTTAAAAGATTATTTTAACTGACTTTGAGCAAGCCATCTGGCAAACAATATTTCTAATAAAAATCAGCTACTGCATTTGACAACAATATTAGCCCATACAAAATTTAAGACATAAACTGAAGAAATTTTTCAAACAGGAATATAAAAAGATTTAATAAGACAGATACTGATTAAAAATCTTTTTCCAAACTGTTAAAAAAATTTAAATTTACAGTTAGGATTAAATAAATGGACTTCTTTGGCCAACATTATGGCAAATGCTAAGCCATAAACATTAAGACCATAACATTAAAATCCTGTCACATACAGTATAATATAATGCCACTGCTTTTTAAAAGGCTAAAATGTAACTTTTGGCACAAGGACCAAACTCAAAAACAGGAGGAAAGAAAATCTAATAAGTAGTACTTGTATAAATTAGGTCCATGGAACAATTCTAAGACAAGCTTCTGCACATATTTACAAATGCCAATGCTATCATCGTTTATATAAAAATCTAACACATGAGCATACATAGCAAAAGAAATATATTATTTCACTTAAAAGTTCAAGAATATAAAAGAAATTTATGTTAACATTTATAACAAAAAATTTTAATGAAGACTGAAAAGTTAATATAACTAAGAATCTTTAAAAATAAATTTTAAAATAGAAACCAGAAGTCCAAACTATAGTGGTATTCTAAACCAATCTGTTGTAATTAATTGTACTAATGAATACAGTAAATTACTAAGAATTATTTAACCACCATGTTACATGATCTAAACAGTGAGGAAAGTGTGTGTGGTAATGACTTGCAGGTGAAGAAAACAGGAAGTGGGGGAAAACTCACAAAATCCAATATTAACTCCAGATTATACACAATGCACAACACTGGCAGCTTCACATCTTGCTTCATGCCTCACTGAATTAAAGCTTCATGGAGCTTCATGCCAACAGCAGCTCCATGAGGCAACAAAACGTAGTGCCTTTGAGGACTAAACGCACATGCAAGAACGACTGCTATGCAAAGTTAACTTCAAAATAAAATCTGAAAACCTTTATATTAGAAGAAACATAAATGCTAAAAGTGTATTTTAATGTAATAACAAAGCTTTATATTTGGGATTAATTCGATTACATTTGGGATTAATTCAAGAGGAGAAGTGCTGTTCCCCCAAAAAAAATAAAAAGTGTTTTCTTCTTTGTATAAATAATTTGGGAAAGAATCTCTTTTCCTTTCTTTTTTTTTTTTTTGGTTTTTTTGTGTGTGTAACTGTGGATTGAACCCAGGTGCATTCTACTCTGAGCTACAACCCCAGCCCTTTTTATTTTTTATTTTGAAATAGGGTTTCGCTAAGTTGCTGAGGCAGGCCTCAAACCAGCGATCCTCCTGTCTCAGCCTTCCAAGTACTGGGATTAGAAAAAAAGAAACTAATTATTAGAAAATCAATACTAATCATGATAAAAATGCTCCAAAAACAATGTGCTTTAGTCAGTAAGCTTAAAAACATATAAACAATCTATTATGGGTATACTGGCTTATGTCATCTATGTTACTCTCTCATCTGAAAATAAAACATATTAACAAAAGGTTTTTTTTAAAGAAGAAGAATTTTTTTTCGGTACTGGGGGTTGAACCCAGGGGTATTCTACCTCTAAGCTATACCTCCAGCTCTTTTTGCTTTTCATTTTGAAACAGGGTCTTGCTAAGTTGCTGAGGCTGGCCTCGAATCTACCATCCTCATGTCTCAGCCTCCCAGGTACTGGGATTACAGGCATGTGCCACCAGGCCCAGCAGGAAAAGGAATTATAACATCCTTTTTGAAGGTTCACAAAGAGTTCCTAGTAGAATATAAATAAATAGGCATATAAGTATAATTAGAGTCATTTTCAGAATTACTATCGCTGAACTCTCTTTGGGGTAGAGATTGAGTACCAAATAAATTTATATTGTGCTAAATTTGGGGAAAACATAATTTCTTTTTTTCCAAGCACATGCTATGTAGATTAAAGATGGCCATACTTCTTCAACCAAGTGGTGAAATCTAGATCCTTTCCCCTTGAAAGTAAATGGGCTCTTACTAATAAATACGGTGGAGTTGATGCTTTGCCTCTTTCCCAATTCATGTCTTAATACATTAACAGCTTCTACTTCTTTACTCTTAAAATAGTCCCTCCTACAATTGAGCCACTATGTAAGACACACAATGACACAGCTACAGAAATCACAGCCAGAGGTGCCCTGAGAATACACCAGAGAACAGCTCCAAAGACTCACTGAAATTCCTGACCCACAGGGATTCAAGAATAAAAGAACACTTTGTGGTGGTGTTGGGTGTTTCTTTTGGGTTTTTTTTGTTTTGTTTTGTTTTTTGTTTTGAGGGAGGGTGGCTTCTTATTCAGCGATAGATATACCGATATCAATAAATTCCAAAACTAAAGGTGAACCAGAGCAGGAACACTCTGGAAATGCCATTATCCAACATAATAAACAGGAAAGGGAAACCCTGAAGACTAATTTTTTTAATCTCAATTAGTAATAATACATACCAGTTCATCTAAAAAAGCTTGCTTATTCTTCCTTTTTAGAATCTGCTGCAATTGTTCTTCTTTTTGTATAAATAATCTTCTTTGTTCATTTTCCTGTCGTTCAACCTCTAAAGCTTCTTCCAATTCTTCCTGTTCTCGAGTCTAAAGGAGAAATTTATATTAGCACCAGTAGTAATCCTATGCCACATTCTGATACGTTCCTTATTGGAAGCATAAAACACACTAATTCACTTATTTTTTAATAATGCAGCAATTCCACTTGGAACTACAATTCATTTTATTTCATGTGAACATGTTACTATTAAAGAGAATGATATCTAGCACTATACAAAACTAAAATAAAGAACACTGAACCTGGAGGCAGAACTGTAATAACTGTACTTAAGAGTTGGGGCTTTTATTTATAATTATTACAAACTATTTATTTTTTATTTATGCTGGTACTAGGGATTGAACCCAGGGGCGTACTACCTCTGAGCTACACCCCAGCCCTATTTTATTTTTTATTTGGAAATAGGGTCTCACTAAGTTGCGAAGGCCTCATTAAGTAGCTGAGGCTGGCTGTGAACCTGTGATCCTCCTGTCTCAGCCTCCAAAATATTGGGATTACAGGTGTGAGCCACCATGCCCAGCTTACAGACAATTTAAAGTCATTCGTTTTAGGGGATTTAACATGGCTTTTTTTTTTCCAATTCACATATTAGGTAAACTCCTCCCAAAAAACAAAGTTTTTATGTAGAAAAAATGTTTCACTTATATACTTTAAAATCAGTACATGAAAAATTAAGTTAAGTATCTGGTCTCCTCCTATATTCCTTTTTCTGCTAGAAATATACAAACATCTCAGGTCAACTCAATCTCAAAGTCATCTTTGTTTACTCTCTCCTCCCCATTCCCTTTAAATTAAGTCAATTGCTAAGTCCTATGAGTATCTTTCCAATCATGTTTAAACTCTAGCTCAGGCTCCCAGTTAAGACAGGAATTCAAATTTGATCTAGAAGGATTAGTAGAAATAAATGTTTTTTCAATCAACATTCTCACTGCTGTGACCCAAAAAACCTGGTGACAACATTTGCTTGCAGTTCTGGAGATTTCAGAAGTTTAGTCCATGTTAGACCAGGTGAAGTCTGCAGAGCACAGGGTATGGTGGCAAGAGGCAGAGAGAGAGAAAGACAGAGAGGGAGGGAGAGAGAGAGAAGGAAAGGGAGAGAGCACTCATGACAAGTGCTCTGCTCTCACATCATGGGAGCCAGAGACAGAGCAAGGGGAGGGACCATAATCCCCAAGGCCACACCCTCGGGGACTTCCAACATGGCTGGCTTGCCTATGGACATGAGGTCAGGGAAACATTCTCAATCCAAACCATAACAAATGTAAAAAGTTATATTAGCTCTGTGTTTGTGTGTGTGTATGTGTGTGTGTGTGTGTGTGTGTGTGTGTGTGTCTGTGTGTGTACACGTGCAATTAAGTATGACAAGTGCTAGTAACATATACACAGGGTACACAGTGAGGACACAATTGATAAGGAGATAAATTCTCCTTGGGAATACAAACAGAATCAGAATAAGTTTCATATAGAGTGTTATGGGTAGAATTGTGTACTCTAAAAAGAAATGTAAGAGACCTAATTCCTGGTACATGCAAATGTGATCTTATTTGGAAATAGAATCTTTGAAGATATAATTAAGATAAGGTCATACTGGAAAGTTGGAAACAGACACACATGGGACAAGACCACGTGAAGAGGTAGAGATTAGAGTGATGCATCTATAAACCAAAGAATGATAAAGATTGCTGGCAACCTCCAGAAGCTAGATACAACACAGAAAGATCCTCCCCCAGAACCTTCAGAGACACACTGCCTGCTGACTCCTTGATTCCATAATTCTAGCCTCCACAATAGTGAGAAAGTCAACTCTTGCTGTTATAAGCCACCCAGTTTGTGGTAATTTGTTACAGAAATCCATTCACTGAGAAAAAGAACACAATAGAAGACAAAATAGACATTAATTCAATTTGTCACAGAGACAAAGAAAGACATATAGTAATAAAAGGACCAACATATACGAAGATGTAACAATTATAAATATATATGCATCTAACATCAAAGCACGCAAATATATAAAGCAAACATTGACAACTGGAGGGAAAATTAAACAGCAATACAATAACAGTAAAAAACTTCAACAACCCACTTTCAATAATAAATGGAACATCCAAACATAAGATCAAGAAGTAAACACAGTTTGTTTTGGTTTTTTTTGTGTGTGTGGTACTGGGGATTGAACCCAGGGGCTTCTACCTCCAAGCTACACCCCCAGCCCTATTTTGTATTCTTTATTTGAAACAGGGTCTTGCTAAGTTGTGGAGGGCCTCACTAAGTAGCTGAGGCTGGCTGCGAACCCGGATCCTCCCGTCTCAGCCTCCCAAGTACTGGGATTACAAGTGTGTGCCACTTACAAGTTTACACCCAGCTGTAAACACAATTATTGAACAAAGTTATAGACTAAATAGACCTTAAAGACATATACAGAACACTACCCACAGCCACAGAATACACATCATTCTCAAGCACACATAAAACAAGTCTTAAAAAGTTTAAGTAGATTGAAATCATACAAAGTATGACAAACACTTTATGGTTCCACTTATATGAAACATCAGAAATAGTCGACTTCGCTGGGCATGGTGGCACACACCTGTAATCCCAGTACTTGGGAGGCTGAGACAGAAGGGCCACAGGCTTGAGACAAGCCTCAATAACACAGCAAGACTCTAAGCAACCCAGCAAGACCCTGTTTCCAAAAAAATAAGGGCTGGGGGTGTAGCTAGGAGGTAGAATGCCCATAGGTTCAATCTCCAGTAACATACACACACACACACACACACACACACACACACACAGAGTCAAATTCCTAGAATCAAAGAGTGGAATAGTGGTTGGCAGGAGGTAGAGGATGGGGAAATGAGGAGTTACTAATCAATAGACCTAAAGTTTCACTTAAGCAAGAGGAACAAGTTCTAGAGATCTGCTGCTCAACACTGTACCTATAGTGAATAATTTTAAGTGTATTATATAAGTGTCAAGAGCATAGATATAATATTGTGTTCTTACCACAATAAAATAATTTCTAAAAAACATAATAAAAGGCCGGGCGTGGTGGCGCACGCTTGTAATCCCAGTACTTTGGGAGGCGGAGACCGGAGGATCTGGGTTCACAGCCAGCTTCAGCTCTCTCTCTCTCTCTCTCTCTCTCTCTCTCTCTACCTAGTGAGGCCCTCCACAACTTCATGAGACCCGGTTTCAAAATAAAGTATAAAAAAATAGGGTCAGGGGTGTAGCGCGGAGGTAGAACACCCCTGGGTTCAATCCCCGGTACCGCAAAAAAAAAAAAAAAAACATAATAAAAGAAACAGGAAAGTGAAAACAGTTTACTTCTGAACATACTGAATTGCAGGTGCCTTTAGTACATCCAGAAATAAATGTCTTCTAACAAAATAGAGGTGTAGCGGCTATATTATATAAATCTAAGAACTCAGAAGAAAAACAAACTGCAAAAATATTTGAGAGTAATCAGCATAAAGGAACAAAACTCATAAAGAGAAAATCACTGAGAGGAACCTCTATTTTAGAGACAAGAAGGGGGAAAAGATTCTTAAGAAGATAAAAGAGAAAGATAAGAGGAAGAAAATGAGGAAAATAACAGAATGGCTCCACAGAAGGCAAGAGTTCCAATAACAAAGGAAGAACCTTCACTAAATACTGCCCAGTGGCCAAATGAGATTCAAACTAATAAAAGGTCTACTGATTTTGGAAACTGAGGAAATGGTAGCCTCAATTTTCTCACTGAATTATTAATATTTTGCACATAGTAAGTTTCAGTAAGTATTGGTTGACTAGCTAGATGATTCACTAGGAAGGAAAACAGTCATCATTAAAAATCAAACACTGGAGGGACCACGAAGAAGACACTGAACTGAGATCAACGAAGCAGGTTAAAAGACTAAAGGTCACTGTGTTCTTCCTAATGGCAGTATCTTACCCAGTAATCCTCCCATTTTTACCTCCCACTTCTAATTCATCAATAGGACTTGGTATTTTAAAATCAAAATGTAAGCCGGGCGTGGTGGCGCACGCCTGTAATCCCAGTACTTGGGAGGCTGAGACAGGAGGATCACAGGTTCACAGCTAGCCTCAGCTACTTAGTGAGACCCTCCACAACTTAGTGAGACCCTTAGTTTCAAAATAAAGAATAAAATAAAGGGCTGGAGGTGTAGCTCAGAGGTAGAATGCCCCTGGGTTCAATCCCCAGTACCGCCAAAAAAAATAATAATCATAAAATAAAGTCAAAATGTAGTGCTATACCACTCCTGGGTACCTTTCCAAAGGGACTGAAATCAGAATATTATATTAATACATACGTATCCATATTTATAGCAGCACAATTCATAATAGCCAAATTATGGAACCAACCTGGGTGTTGATCAACAGATGAATGAATTACAAAATTAAGGGATATATACACAATGGAATTCTACTCAGCAATAAAGTAGAACAAAATTATGTCATTTGCAGGAAAATGCATGGACCTGGAGAACATTAAGTGAGATTAGCCAGTCACAGTACGTGAAGGGTCATGTTTTCTCTCATATGCAGAAGCTAGGGAGTAATCCAGATACAAGAGGGACTCCAGATAATGGAGGAGAAACTCCAGTGGAGCCAGGGAGGAGAATTAATGAAGGAATCACTTCCATTGACATTATGTACATATGTGAGAATACTAATGCCAATCTCAATATCATGTATGGGGAAGAGGAGAATTAGGGAGGGAGCTGGGGGAAAGCCCACCAAGTGTTGTGTGCATGCATGTCACTTTCACTATGAACTACACTATGATGTGAGACTATAATGCACCAATAAAAGTATTAATTAATTAATTAAAATGTTTCTCTAATTCATCCCTATCTCTCTAGTCCTTGTTTAAGTCATCTCTGAACTCATTTACATGACCACAAAATCTCCAATTGGTCTCCCAGAGTCCAGGC
Source organism: Glis glis (assembly GCA_004027185.1). Lineage (NCBI taxonomy): Eukaryota > Metazoa > Chordata > Mammalia > Rodentia > Gliridae > Glis > Glis glis. The sequence goes on from PVJS01048993.1 coordinate 11,431, forward strand.
TTGCTTCTCTCAAATTCAACCCCACAAAGTCACTAAATCCATCCTAATAAGGACAATACCTTATTACAAACTTGCTGAAAATCCCTCAACAGCAGTCACTGACAACTGGTTTTTATAACATTGCTCTAATGGATATAGGGAATTCTCTAATAAGATTACTGCTATGGTTGGAATAAGTGTCCCCCAAATAGCCACATGTTAAATACTTGGTCCCCAACCTATGACGCTACTGGAAGATGGTGGAACCTTTAAGAGGTGAGTCAGAGTTAGAAGTCTTCCAGTCATACGGAGGCACATTCTTTACAGGAATATTGGGAACTGGCCCATCCTCTTTCTCTCTTTGCTTCCCACCTCTCTTGAAGTAAATCGCTTCCTCTGCCACATGCTCTCACCATGATACACCTGCCTTGCCACAAGCCCAGAAGCAATGGTACCAACCATGGACTGAATCTTCCAAACATGGGAGCCGAAAGAAACCTTCCCAATTTTTTTTTTTTTTTTTGCAGTACCGGGGATTGAACGCAGGGGTGTTCTGCATTCTACCTACGTGCTACACCCCCGGCCCTATTTTTTATACTTTATTTTGAAACTGGGTCTCACAAAGTTGCAGAGGGCCTCACTAAGGAGAGAGAGAGAGAAAGAGAGAGAGAGAGACAGGGAGAGAGCTGAGGCTGGCCACGAACCCGGATCCTCCGGTCTCCGCCTCCCAAAGTACTGGGATTACAAGCGTGCGCCACCACGCCCAGCTCCTTTTTTTAATAAGTTTTTTAACTCATGTATTTTGTTACAGTAACAAAGCTGATTATCACCGGTGCTTTAAGGTAAACTAGAGAAGAGGTTGAGCAGATGAGAATCCAACCTATCCCTCATCCCATTATCACTTCAATCAGAGTATTCTGAGTAACCTTTCATTTGAAGAAAAGTTTCACTTGCTAAAACCAAAAGACAACTGGCTATATAAGACCAAACTATTTTTCACAATGCCTAAGTTCTTATGTGTCTGAGGCCCTTTCATTTCTCCAGTTTCAACTCTCCATGTCTGTCTGTCTGTCTGTCTCTCTCTCTCTCTCTCTCTCTCTCTGGCAATATAGATCTACTTAAAACTCTCAGAACTCTCTGTGACTATCCAAGCCTTCCTGCCTTTGCTCACGACTTCTTTCGGCCTGGAATGCCCTTGTGCCAGCCTCCCTAACTCCAACTGCTTCACCTGAGTAACGTCTACTTGTCCTTCAAGACTCTATTCAGGCAACATGTTCCGTAGAATGTCTTTTCAATCTTCCAGAATGGATTAAGCGTCCCTCCTGTGTGCTCCCATAATAACAAGCACACAGCTATTTCCATGTGCTTAGAACACTGTGAAATTGCCTGGTCCATAGAGAATGAGGGTGCTTATTCATCTCTGTATGCTATACACTTACCAGATGTGCAACAAATATTTATTTATGTATTCATATATTTATTTATTTTTTACTTATTTGGTTCTGGGGATTGAACCCAGGGGCGGTCTACCTCTGAACTATACCCCCAGCCCTATATCATTTTTTTATTTTGAAACAGGGTCTCACTAAGAGGCTGAGGGCCTCACTAAGTTGCTGAGGCTGGCTTCGAACCTGTGATCCTTCTGTCTCAGCCTCCCAAGTACTGGGATTACAAGCGTGAGTCACCACACCTGGCTAACAAATATTAACTGAAATGAATTTTTGGCCAAATTGTTAGATATTCTATATAGCACTCTCTCCTATACATGAGAATCCAGAAAACAGAAAATAAAAATTAAGCTGATCTTAACTAAGATTCTATTTCAAGATTAGAATGCCTATGTTCATTTTTTCCACACTCATATTGATGTTAAACGTCAGCCTATGAAACACGTAAGACTCTATCAGTAGACAATTCAGTAATATTTTCTGTCAGAAATGAATCATCTTATGTGCCTAATGAAGCAAGAGATTTTTTTTCTCTTTTCTTCTTTTATACATCTCAAACATTTTGGAACCATGAGACTTCAACATTCACAGACAGTAAAAGGCAAATTGCTACCACAAGTTGATGAAAACATCAGCATGTAAGTTAGCTCATGCTCCACGGACTACTTCAGGAATGACTCTACCAATAATGTATGCTAACTAGCACTATCCTAAAAAATGTGGTCCCAAGTTTGTATGTTTATGTCAATACCAAACTTCCACATAAGCACCACTAACAAGTACAATATTCTGCACAGAATGATCAATTAGTAAATAATAAACTACTCACAAAAACAGTTATACTACAACCAAGTGCTTATCATTAATATAGAATAAAAGCAATCAAAATAATTTAGTTGTAACATGCATGAAATAAAGTATGTTTCATTCTATAACCTATCGTTATAAAGTTCTCAGACAATTAGAAATTCCTACTTTAAAATAATACAACCAGTCTAGAATTAGATTATTCTTTCATTTCAACTCTCAACATGATTTCCTAACTCAAAACTATGGGTGAAAAAAAGCACTCGCTTAAAAGGAACAACTTTCCATTACTGAGTTAAACAGGGCTAATGCAGTAAGTTACCTAGGCATACCTATTTTGCAATCATCTTCAAATGTATCCAGAGAAGGCTACTGGGCAAGGAGAATAATTTTTATGGCATACTAATGTTCTCAGAAATGAGATACCTTTTTAAGAAAGCCAGGCTAGGAATGAATGGTATGAGAATGTAGTGTCAATTCCTTGAGAGCTTTATGGCAGGAAAGAAGTGCCTAAATGAAACACTGTAAGACTATAAGGAGGAAGTTCCTTCTAAACACAAGATGAAAATACAAGTTACATGATCCAAATATACTTGTATCATTTCAGTGATGATTACAACATCCTGGTAAAGCACATCAAAAGTAATTACTTCAGCCAGGCGCAGTGGTGCACCCTTGTAATCCCAGTACTGGGAGGCTGAGGCAAGAGGATCATGGGTTTAAGGCACCCTCAGCAACTCAGCGAGGCCTTCAGCAACTTAGTGAGACCCTTTTTCCAAATAAAAAATAACATAGCGCTGGGGACGTAGCTTGGAGGTAGAATGCCCCCTCAGTTCAATCCCTAGTACCACAAGAAAAAAAAAAGTAATTACCTCTACTTTCCCCTAAAACTAGAAAGCCAAGTTCCAAGAAAAAAGTGATAGCCATATTTTATAAATTAGACAATTATATCTCAGGATGTAATTCTTTTTCTTTACAGAATATTTTTTTTTTTTGCGGTACCAGGGATTGAACCCAGGGGCATTCTACCTCTGTGCTACACCCCCGGCCCTATTTTTTATACTTTAGTTTGAAACTGGGTCTCACGAAGTTGCGGAGGGCCTCACTAAGAAGAGAGAGAGAGAGAGAGAGAGAGAGAGAGAGAGGGAGAGAGAGAGAGAGAGAGAGAG
>PVJS01048994.1:0-14832 GCA_004027185.1 Glis glis
ATATATATTACCCTTTTTATGTTGGGAATTATGTATAGATTTTTCTTTTATTTAACACAAGTGAATATTTTTCTAAAAATGAAGATTATGCTCTAGTGAAAAGTATAATTTTTAATAATATCTGAATAACAAAAGCTGAATATTAAATAGGTATTATAATATAGCAATTATTCTGAAATATTTGAACATTAAAATATCTTAAGTATGTAATTTTTATTTTTGTGTGTGTGTGTGTGTGTGTGTGTGTGTTACTAGGGATTGAACCCAAGGGGCATTCTACCTGTGAATGACACCCCCAACCCTACTTTTTATTTTTATTTTGAAACAGGGTGTCACTAGTTTGATGAGTTTCACTACTTGCGGAGGCTGTCTTCGAACCTGTAATCCTCCTGTCTCAGCCTCCCACATACTGGGATTATAAGCATGCACCACCATACCTGGCTCAAGTATCTTATTTTTATAAAAATGGTTTGGGACATTAAGAAATCTGTTTACTTTTCACAGGTCATTTGTGTGTGTGTGTGTGTGTGTGTGTGTGTGTGTGTAACTAATGTTTATCAATTAAAGCAGAAAGGAATGTATTGATCTTTAAGGAATAACACAAAATCCTTCAGTGCTAATGAATAAGGTCATCAGTGTGTGTGTGTGTCTGTGTGTGACTAATTTTATCAATTGGAGCAGAAAGAAATGTGTTGACTTTTTAAGGAATAACTCAATTCTTTAGTGCTAATGAATAATGAAGCTCATTGAAAAGTAAACCTCTTTATAATTATTTGTAATTTCTTATGGTTTTATTTCTCAAGTCTTTTCTTTTATGACAGAAAGTAGGTGTTCTTAAATAATTACATGAAAGCTCCATTTATGTCATTTCTTAACTTTTCTTTTTTTGGTAGCAGGTTTAGAAGGTTATTAAACTACTATCACTTATTGTCCCTCATACTTCTGTTAATTGCTTGTTTGAATTAAAGCTACCTGATTGTATTGATAATTTATAGTATTGATGACTTTCTCTCTGGCATAGATACTTGTCACGAATAGATAAAGTACTCGAGTTTCATAAGTGTGTATATTCCCAGCCTTACTCAATATTTTAACATGCGGATACTGACAGAGTTCTTCATGACACCAATGTTGAGTCTGTAATAGAACTATGAACTACAAAGAAAATGACTTAACACTTAAATTTTGTGTTATCATTTGCAAAGTGCTTTCAATTTTGATATTAATCCTATAAAGTAGGCATGGCAGACTTTTTATAAGCCAAATTTGGGAGGAGAAAACTGACTCAGAGGTCAAGAAATCTGCCCTGAGGTCACACAGAAGTAGAGTCAAAATTTGATCCTATGGGCCAGGTATAGTGGTATACACCTGTCATTGCAGTCCTGCTTAGACAGGGGGATTGCTTGAGGCCAGGAGCATGAAGCCAACCTGGGCAACAGAGTGAGGACCCTGTCTCAAGAAAAACACAATTTTGATCCTATGTTTTGTGTTTGAAGTTCCTCTTCATTATATTGCCTCCTTCTCTATTTATCTTTTTTATCATTGCAATATCCTATAATGGTAATTAATATAGTGATCGGAAACCTAAGACCAAATTCCACATTTTTAAAAGAAATCTCATCTATGAACCTAGTGCTGTGCTGAGTCCTGCGATAGTTACAGAGACAGTTCATGCCCCTTGCTTCTCTTCAGTAATGTGCAACTTGAGAAACTGCACAGTACTGCTTGTCACAAGGTACAACCTATCTTTTAACACTGATACTCCTATTTTGTTTTTTTAATAGGGAAAACTTGGGTTACATGTTATTTCAGATAGTAATACACAAAGAAGAAAAACACTTCAAAAGAATATATCTTATGACACATTTAAAATTATTATGGTAGAACAGATGGAATGAATGTCATTTTTATCCTTACATAAAATGGGCTTATTATTTTGTCCAAAGCTGTTCTACTGGTTCAGATTTGTCCTTTTGGCTTTGCAGCAGTTAGAAGAAAAGAGTGAAGATCAAGAAGACAAGGAATGTTTGAAACAAGCAATAACAGCTTTGCTTAATGTTCAGAGTGGTATGGAAAAAATATGTTCTAAAAGTCTTGCAAAACGAAGACTGAGGTGAATATTCTCACTTTTTAAAATATCCTCCTTTTCACTCTGAATATTGTGGTATAAATTCAGGGATCCCAGTTTCCTCCTCAAGTAAACAATGAAGAAAATAGTTTTAGTGACAAGCTTGGTCTTTCAGAGGAAGTGACATCAAAGCCAGGAGAATTTGTTATTGTTTGAAAAACCTTTCATATTTGTGCATTTTCCTTGCATACTCCCAGACAAGACCTCCTGAGAATCCACTGGTAAGCTAAAGGAGAGATAGAGCAAAACGTATCGGGTAGATTTATGTCAGCATCATTGTTCTGTCAAAGTAAAATTAGCAGCGTCCTTTATTTTAGGGGGTGTATAACTTGAAGCATTAATTCAGATAACATTGCTTCCACTTTCCTAATGATAATATGTGCTACATGTTTTTAACTTTGGGTCTTGTCCATTTAAACACTTCTCAATAATTTATTTATTTTAATCTCTTAAATTACTTTTTCCACTATATTGGGCTACTTTTTAATATTTGTCATTCTAAATATTTAGTGGCCAAGGTAGAAATAATCATTCTGTAGCTGAATCTATGTGGTTGAATTTTGTCATTAGTCATTGTTCTTTTTAGAGCACTGAAAAATAATTTCTCTTCTGTGTTGCTTTAGTTTCCAAAATTGTGTAATTGTGTAACACTAATATATTTTGGGAATTAGTAAACACCTTATCAGTGTGACTTTTTAAATGTACTTTTACCCTATCCCATATTACATGAACTGTAGATTCTCTGTCATCTGTGTACTAATCATGTCTTTTCCTTTATCCCAGTGAATCTGCATGTCGGTTTTATAGTCAGCAAATGAAGGGGAAACAACTAGCAATCAAGAAAATGAACGAGATTCAGAAGAATATTGACGGTTGGGAGGGAAAAGACATTGGACAGTGTTGCAATGAGTTTATAATGGAAGGAACTCTTACACGTGTAGGAGCCAAGCATGAGAGACACATATTTCTCTTTGATGGCTTAATGATTTGCTGTAAATCAAATCACGGGCAGCCAAGACTTCCTGGTGCTAGCAATGCAGAATATCGTCTTAAAGAAAAGTTTTTTATGCGAAAGGTACAAATTAATGATAAAGATGACACCAATGAATACAAGCATGCTTTTGAAATAATTCTAAAAGATGAAAATAGTGTTATATTTTCTGCCAAGTCAGCTGAAGAGAAAAACAATTGGATGGCAGCATTGATATCTTTACAGTACCGGAGTACACTGGAAAGGATGCTTGATGTAACAATGCTACAAGAAGAGAAAGAGGAGCAGATGAGGCTGCCTAGTGCTGATGTGTATAGATTCGCAGAACCTGACTCTGAAGAGAACATTATATTTGAAGAGAACGTACAACCCAAGGCTGGAATTCCAATTATCAAAGCAGGAACAGTTATTAAACTAATAGAGAGGCTTACATACCATATGTATGCAGGTAAGAAATATGAAGTTGCTGTTATTTTGTTTTCCTTCTTCAAGCTGATTGTCTTTGCTGTGTGGGTTATTGTGCCTAAAATTTGAAAACTAACAACAACCAAAGACCCTTGCATTATTAGAGTTCATTTTCTTCGACAAAAACCACCACTTTATATTTCTTTGAAGTTTTATATTTTTTCTCCCATCAAAGTTTTATATTTTTTTCCCCACATTTATTTTCCTTCTATTTACTTTATGGTGCTGGGGATTGAACCCAGGGGCAATCTACCTCCAAGCTATATCCCCAGCCCTATTTTTATTTTTTGTTTTGAAGCAGGGTCTCACTAGGTTGCTGAGAGTCTCACTTACTTGCTGAGGCTCTCCTCTAACCTGCGATCCTCCCGTCTCAGCCTCCCAAATACTAGGATTACGGGCGTGTGCCACCATGCCCAGCTTACATACATTATTTTAAATCTCACAATCAGAGTTACAGAGAAAATGAGGTCACTTGGTTAAATTTACCCAGTTAGAAAGCAGGAGAAACAAGACTAAAATTAGTAAAAATCATCATTAGGTTCTGAAAGTTCTTTATTCTTTTATCTTTTTTCTTTGTTCTCTTTTACTATTGAGATTATAAAATAAGTAAAAATTTTAATATGCATTTACCATTAAAATTGTACTGGTAAGTTAAGAAATACACCCAGTATTACTTTTTCTTAATTTCCATTTCTAAATCTATTAAATTTAACAATCCTGGAAGCCATTTAAGTTTTCAGTATTTTTTTTTCTTTTTATAACCAATGTTACTTAAGAAAGTAGGGCAGTTTTTAGAGACAAACCTGTCCAAACAACCTAGGAAGATTGCTATTAGCACAGTCAAATATAATGGTTGAGAGGTAAGGGAATTATATATTTGACTTTTTAAAGTAATTTTATTCTAATAAAGTAACATGACCATCTGTCCTTCAACCTTCAACTTCTCTACATAGTAGAAAGTTTGGTAATTGTAAGATTTCGTAGAGTTGTGGGGTAATGGAAAGAGCACTGAACTCAAACTTTGCACCTTCACTCAATCAGTCTCAATGTTTCAAAGTCCAAGTTTTTCATCTAAAAAAACCAATATTAGATAGCTACCTTAGTATATTTTTGGAAAAAGTAAATGGAATACTAGATGTGAAAGCTCCTTGCAAATGTAAATGTAAATTTATTTTTAAAGAATTTTTTCTTACAAAAGCATGTAAGTGATTTAAGATAAAATATAACATGTAACATAAACAGTATTCTTAAATAGTTAAATGTTAATCTCTATCCCCATTCTTCTTATTTAAATACATTACTATTTCTAGGAAATGTGTTTCTAGGGATATTTTTCTTGCATTTTTTAAAGTCCTATAAGTGGATGCTCAGTTCTCTCCAGAAACTATTCTGGCACCAGTTAAACTTTTAAATATATCTATTAATGTGTCCACTTTACTAAGGATGAATAGCACTCAATGTTAATCTGTTGAATTTATTAAATATACAGTTAGAACCACTTACATGGCCTAGGCACTATCAGGGGCACAGTGCAAGAAGTGAAATTAAGTTAAAATGGTATTTTACCAGTGATCTGAAACCACTCTATAAGTATAATCCGTTTCATTATCTCCACTTATTCCTGGACCCTAAGCCAGTGTTTGGCTTTGTTTTGGTTTCAGTTTTTATTTAGCCTCCACTTGGTGGTCCTTCTGCTAGCCTTTTCCATAGTAAATTATATTTTCCATAGCTAGCTTTACAAACAGTTTGGGTTCTCTGAGCACATCTCGTTGGGTAGTTGTAATAAGCAATAGCTGAAACATTATGTTGAATGTAGTAAGAGAAGACTAGTTTGGAATTGCAATTTTACTGTACTTTTTCACTGAGAAATTTCTATAGTCACTGTATTCATCTTACTGACTCAAAAATTAAAAATTAAAAGGAGCCCAGGAAATTTAAATAAGTTGCCTAGTATTTACATGAAAAATACGTAGGTTTTTTTTTTACCATTTTACATTTAAAGCTATTTTTAAGAGAAGCAATTTTCAGTAATTATTATGATATACCTATTTAGTTGATATTCATAAGCCTTCTGTATATTCTTTTTTTTTCTTTTTCTTTTTGGTACTGGGGATTAAACCCAGGAACATTCAACCACTGAGCTACATGTCCAGCCCTTTTTACTTTTTATTTTGAAACAGGTGTGTGCCGCCACACCCAGTCTTCTATATACTCTTTATGATTCAGAATCTGACTATAAAAATTTTTTATTAAATTATCCAAAATTTGTGGCTGTAACATACATTTCTTTGCTACTTCTTACGGTATTTTTAAGGTTATAAAAGTTTAAATTGCTCTTCTTGCCACATTATCCTGGTTTTTTTAGTCCGTAGAGTATTCATAATCTTTTTTAAACATACGCATTCTAAACTGTTCATTTTATTCTAAATGCTTGGTGGGGGGGTCTTAAACTATTTAGAGTAAAACTGATCCTTACTTATTTTTCTATATTTGTAAGAGTAGAAGTTTAAAATTTTTTTCCCTGTAAAGCAATATAAGTAGCAACTGCTAAAAATTTCCTAGTGTTTACTATCACAAGTCAGTGATTTTGGGGGGTTGGAAAATATTTTTTAAATTCCAAAATTTAACCTAATTGTTTCTATAAAGCTTGATTGTTAATTATAAAGTTTTTCTTTAAACTGTTGTATTTTACTAAATTAGTTTCTAATTATTAAGAAGCATTTGCAGAACTGCAGTTAAATATATCTTTTCTGGGGAATTGTGCCTTTTTTTTTTTTTGCGATACCGGGGATTGAACCCAGGGGCGTTCTACCTCCATGCTACACCCCCGGCCCTATTTTTTATACTTTATTTTGAAACTGGGTCTCACGAAGTTGTGGAGGGCCTCACTAAGTAGAGAGAGAGAGAGCGCGCGCGAGCCAAGGCTGGCCGTGAACCCGGATCCTCTGGTCTCCGCCTCCCAAAGTACTGGGATTACAAGCGTGCGACACCACGCCCGGCCCTTTCTTTATTTTTTGCCGGTCTTCATTCCTTGATGTACACAATGCTAGTCAAAGTCTGTGGGCACAGCACTTTTATTATTGTATTATTAGTTTCTTCTGATGATTGTTGTCTTTATATCAGTTTTAGCTTTTGAATAGAATATTTTGCAAGGTTTTACTTCTTATTATTATAGCCCTTAAATTTCTAAATTTATGGAACTCTGCCAGAGTTATGTGTTTTGAAATTTAAATTGTTGAGGCTATTTTACTTTTTTAATAGTTAATTTTTTAAAATTTCCCTAGTAGAGTGTGTGTGTGTGTATGTGTGTGTGTGTGTGTGTGTGTGTGTAAGTTACACCCGAGCCCTTTTTATTTTTTATTTTGAAACAGGGCCTTACTAGGTTGCTGAGAGTCTCCCTAAGTTGCTGAGGCAACTTGTGATCCTCCTATCTCAGCCCCCCAAGTACTGGTATTACAGGTGTACACCACCACACCTGGCTCCCAGTAATTTCTTGAGAAATAATACATCAGTGCTGGATTTAGAAGTGTTGTGGCTAAATTTTTTGATATTTTTTTCACTATTCTTCTGAAACTTAATTGAATATTTTGTGTCATAAATTTATTGCTGGTATAACTAGAATACCTCCAGCAGCTTTCATGAATTGTAGTACACACGAATTAGTGTTAATTATTAGCTTATATGAGCTTTTCGTAAGGCCTGTTTATTGAATTTATCACTGGCAATATAAAATGTACTTTTAAGAGACCATCTATGAACCTATAAACCATGGAAGCAATTATTGTCAAGACTCCTTTCCAACTGAAGTGGACTTTGAGTCTTTTCTACAGTGATAGCAGATCCAGTCACCATTTGTCTTAAAAACTGTTGTTGGTCTGCTCTTCTCTCAACTTTCTGCAGCCTCCCAGAAGAAAAAAGGGATTTTTTATTTGGTTAATTGGTTAATAGGTATTTTATTGGAGAACAAGCAGTACAAATTGAGGCTTACACTGAAACAAAGGCTAAAATTTAATTTGCACATTTCTATTATATAGAGTTATGATAAATGACATTGTATAAAATACATGAGAAAATTTAATTACTAATGATATCAGACATCTTTTAAATTATTATAGGTTGGTCAGACATTGTCATAAAAAAACAAGAGAAACTGGTTTAACCTTGCTTAATTCAGACTTAACTGTGGCTTCAGCCAACTTGAGTCCTCGAGTGTTTTAACGATAATTTACAAAACAGAGATATAGATCTCTAGTGTTAGGAGAGATGTCCAAGCCCTCACATTATAGACAAAAACTCAAGGCCCATGAAGGTTATATGATTTGCTAGAAACCATATCATCAGTTAATTGCACAAGGAGGTCTAGAAATTCGGTTTCTTGACTCAACATTACTTTCCACCATGTTACAGTGACTCATATAAAGTGAATTTTTCATTACTATACTATGGTATGATTTCTTTTTTTAGTTATAGGTAGTGAATAATAAAAATAAAGGGAATTGCTTGGTTTGAATTGTTAATAATATAAATGCCTGTTTGTTTCTGGGCAAACGCAGGTCTACTGTGAAGTTAGAGTAAATTTTTTTCCTGATTGAAATAGGTAATAGAAAAGTTCCAACTATAGATAAACTGCCATTGTAATGCATAGATTTTGATGTATACTTGGATATTGTTTGTCATTTAACTTTTGGACAAAATCCAATGAGTCAATTGGTGTAGCTTTTTCTATAAAAGGAAAGCTGTCTTGAAAAAAAATTTTAATCAGGTGAATTGGAAAGTGGATAACTTGTGTAAAGGATCGCAACAGGATCTTATGCAGAATCTAATTTATGGCTTTTCTCTCAGCTCCAGTGTTTCTAGACATACATCAGAGCTTTGGGATTCATCCCAAATGCTGGGGGGGGAAATTACCCAGTTGGGTGGGTCATTCTAAATCTGGCAATGATATGAAGAGACTATTTCCTTACCTAGAGTAAGCAAACACAAAGCAGTGTGCACAAAGGAAAGAGAATAGGAAGTTCACTTCAGAGATGTAGGTAGTAAAACACAAATTAATCATTAAGACCTAAAACAATATGGGTAGAGAAAAGGTTGGTGGTAGTATATCTAGTGCAGTGGTCTATTTTAGAAAAATGAGATGACCTTCAGGTAAGGAAGGATAATGATTCAGAACTGACATTTTATGGAAAATAAAAGCTTTTCATATTGAAGTGTGGGAAAAGGGTGTTTCCCTTGTGTGGTGAACTTCTCTTTTTATAGAAGATAGAATTTTAAAAACTTAAGCCAGAAGATATTTAAAGTATTTACTGCTATTTTATGCATTCATATATAAAATGCTCAAAAATCTGCATTAGATTTCTTGTGAGTTTGTGTCTTATGTAAGCTCATTTTGGGTGTCTTAACATTTTTATAATCTTTTTGAACAATTTTTGATCTATAGGGCAGTGGTGGTCTATTTTTAAACTCTCTGATTTTTTTAAGTGTTTGTGCGTCAGCATAGCGCCTGTTTCCTTTTTTAAGGAATTCAAGAGTGATTGTTTATAAATCCTTGCTGAGGAGCTTATTGTTTCTTCTAGCTTTAAATGTCTGTATTAAAGGGAGTATTATCACATGAACAGACATCCTGATTAACAGTGTTTCACTATGGTGAATGGGGGAGGGGTACTCTTCACATACATAGTTTTTGTGTGTGTGTGTGTGTGGTACTAAGGATGGAACCTAGGGGCATTCTACCTCCAAATTACACCCCCAGCTCTATTTTTTAGACTTTATTTTGAAACAGGGTTTCACTAAGTTGCAGAGGGCCTCACTAAGTAGCTGGGGCTGGCTGCAAACCTGGATCCTCCTGTCTCAGCCTTCCAAGTACTAGGATTACAAGCGTGTGCCACCACACCCAGCATACATAGTTTTTAATGTAATAAATATTTCATAAATCACACTGCCCTTGCCAAATAAAATGTCAAGTGTCAATGAAATAGAGACAAAAGAATTGGATTTGTTACCTCAAATCTAATGTGCTATATTCTGTAGGTATATTCTAAATTCATAGGATTTTGAAGAATTGTGCAGTAAAATAACAACAAAAAAAATGGTTTTATAGTGAGGAAGATGGGGCAACTAAAAGGCCAGCAGAAAATAACTGTAGCTTATGTTTGAAATGACCTGGACCTAGACCAGGGAGTTCAGGGTGGTGTTGGCAGGTATTTGTATAGGGAGGTTATATTGAGCGGGGAAGCAGCAAAGTTAGTGAACATGGTGGCAATCTTAGTGCAGGGTTTGAGAGTCAAGTAGAATATAAGGTAAGAGGCAGAAAAAACTGCAGAGCAAGCTTTTTTGTTGCTCATAGTGAAATCGATTAGGGGGTCACATTTGAGAAAGAAGTTTGTGGAATTACCTCCATAAGCAAGTGATGTGCAGAAAAAGAAGGGGAATATCAAAATGGGCTGTTTTTTAAATTTTCTCTATGGATTTCTGTTTGTACTTATATTTTAAGGCCAAATGCAGCCAAGCTTTTCCATTTTTGTGTGTTCACCTTCCATCTGTCTCTGAAACATCATTTTAAAATCTACTCAGGTAACTGCTGCCCTAGAACCAACCAGCAGGACACCTTAGCTTTTATCAGTGCCTGATAAGTGGAAGTAGATACTTTGTTTTCTTAGAAATTTATGTAACCTTGTCTGTATTGATGGGTATTTTTTAAATATTAAATTATCTTAGACCTTTATTCATCAATAAGATAAAGGTCTCCACTGGTTAATGTTGCAGTCACTGAAATGGAGAAATCAATGCACTAGCAATAAAAATGGCTCCTGGAATATGTGGGCTTTTCTGTGTGAAATATCAAATATAGATATGTGCTTTCAATATGTTTTTCATTCATTAGCAATTTTTCATTGTTTTAGACTAAAAATAGAGTTTATATTAATACAAGCCTAGGAATATAGGTAGCCTTGAAGATATTTTCCAAGGGTATTTAAATTTTTGCTAGTTTTCTTGGTTTATTTTTGGTTTCCACTGTTATTGTTGTTGTTTTGTTTTTTCTTTCTTTTTGGCAAGACTATTCTTCCAATCAAGCTAAAAACAATTTAAACTCGAATCACCTTAGAACCTGCTACAATAGTGACGTGGGAGTGTTTGTTTCACTGTCAGCTCTAGGAGCACCTCCTCTGAATACAGTGGACAAGAATGTACAGCTACTGCTTCCTAAAAGTGGAAGGAAGGCTTACCAAGAGTTACGGAATCACAATTAAACTGCTCAATTTTCAGTGACTTTTTGGTGTCTTTAACCAAGATTAGCTGTTATAGCTACATTCTGAATTAGTAGTTTATGCAAATTTCTATAGTAATTCTATAACTTATGGACTAATTCTGTATATTTAGGTATCACAGCTGGGGAGCTTTCAGGGATCCTTTAATCCAGTGAGGTCATAAGATATGGTAGAGAAGAGCACCAAGTCAGGAGTCATATGGCCTAGGCTCTGGTTCCAGCTCTGCCACTATCCTGTAGATAAGTCTTAGTTATTCTCCCACCTGCCCTCCTCAGCCTACAGAAATCATATGGAATAAATTAGGTGAAATCTCTTTGGGAATGTTACAAAACAGCCATCAGGAATTACGGTGATCCCGTTTGACTGATGTGACACCGAGGTACATTGTGACTTTCTCAGCATTATTATCAGTTACTAAAGTACTGGAATGCCTTAAGATGAAAGGTCTTTTAAAATTACATGGGCTTAAGAAGATGAAAAGTCTGTTTTAAAGTAGTTTGCCTTTAAAAATAACTATGGTTTTCTTACAACATAACTTTAGTTCACTTAAAGTTTGCTTTTATTCTGTTTTCAACTTAAAAGTGCCTTTGATACCCTACAACTTTTTAGGTGATATTTGAGAAGATACAGATCTGGGTGTTGCTTTTAGATCTTTAGACTGAAATGAACTTTTCTTTTTAAGGTGTGGGGGTACCCTAAATTTGGAGCACAGCTCAGGGATACTTGGAGACCTGTGTACCGAGGGGATGGGCTCTCTCCAACAGTGACAGCTGTGTCCCTACTGCGGCCACTGCTGCTGCTTCCTAAACACATGCTATTTTGAGCAGCCTCACCTTACAGATAGATTGCAGAACAGGAAGAAGATTCTTGAAAGGGAGGACTGATGAAACCGATAAAAATCTCTGTTTTAAAATCTTGTACAGCCTTCTGTTTTAAAATCTTTTCTTCTGGATGAGACATTAGTCTTTAACTGAGGATCTCTGTAACTGAAGACAATAAAATACCAACAGAAAGGAAATTATTAAAAGATTTTTTGTATTTAAACTACTTTTATTAGTAACCCACTCTAGCATCAGAAGGCATAAAGCTAAAGGAAAATAGAACATTTAAAACTAATGTATTGTTATTCTGTAAATTTTTCTTTAACTTAAAAAAGTATTATAATTTTAAACTCAAGGCTGTCTCACATTTAAATCAATCCATTATCTTTTTTACCACATATATCAGTAGATTAGAAATCAACTTCTGTTTTATGATAAATCCATGAGTTTACAAGGGTAAAAAGTTACTGTTAAAATATTTTATTTAAAGGCTAAATTTAGGGTGGTTCTTAATCAGATAGAATCAACTTTAGAAATTTTCCAAGTGCATTCTGATTTTGCTAAATCCTATGCTAATAAAAGACAATGTACTTCTTTTAAATTTTGATCCGCGATGTGTAGCCTAACAAAAATAAAGGCATTTGCTATCCCAGATGAATTTACCAATAAATTAAGAGTTTATTAGTACATAATGTAAATAGGAGAATGCTTCGAAAAAAGACTCAAGTTAGTGAAATTTCCCCTCCTTTTTAAAACCCTTACACCTAAATGCGGACCGTGATGAAATTTGAATTATAGAAGTGAGTGATTTTTTTTTTTTTCTGGTATGGGAAGATATCTTCCCCCTTTATGCAGAAGATGACGGCCCAGTTCTCTTGTGCTGATGACAGTACCCTTTCTCCACAGCTTGGGAGAATACTGTCTAGGAGGGACGGGGTTGGCCAGACCTGGGGAAGTGGTCTCAGTGGGCCTCCTGTTTTATTTCATGGAGATGTAAATGAAAAGTAGGTCCTTTCATGGAAGGGGCTGGAGACTCCTGCTCTTATGATTTAACTCTCATTGTGACTACTTGAAATAAAAGGAATTAAAAGTAGGGAATAGGACCAAAACAACAATTTGTACAATTCTAGTACATTTAATAGTTCTAATAGCTTGGAGGTATCTGTAAGCATTTTTCAGCAGTTCTAAGTAAGGCCTCTGGCGGTTAAAATAATTTTAAAACAGTATTTAACATAATCTACTTTATAGGATCCAATCTCTAGTTATATCCTCTGTTAACATGATTTAAAGGAGTCTAGACAATGTGTGGTTATTGCTATAGCCCCCCCCCCCACTGGGGAAACAAGCCAGCTGGTGATGCTGAGATCCTGGTAGCAGGTGGGAGCTGGTTCGATGCTCTGCCTTTGCCTTTCTTCCTTACGAATTCCTGTGTCCAATGATGAGTTTAAAACTAGCTGGTCAGAGTGTACAAACGGCAAGATGTAAAATTTTAATATCAATATTTTTACCACTGATTTAGGAAGCACTAAAGCTAAGGGTACATTATAAAGTCCAAAGCATTCTATGTGTTAAAACATTTGGAGACTTTTTAAATTGACTTTGATCTTTTTTTGAAAATGTAAATAATAGTTTTGATCATTCTGAATCAAAGACTTTAATAAGATATTTTTCTTTTTCTTCTTAGATCCCAATTTTGTTCGGACATTTCTTACAACATACAGATCCTTTTGCAAACCTCAAGAACTACTGAGTCTTATAATAGAAAGGTCTGTCAACTTTTAAATGTTTTAAGTTCCTTATTTTTTAAAAGAGATTGAGCAAAGATCTAACAAATTACTCAGAATATGTTGGATGAGTTTTAAATTTCATTTCATAAGCACTTTTAAATAAATGGAGCCATTTACTTTACAATAACATGTTAGCTTTGATTATTTAAATACAAAACTAGGAGGTATTCTTTTTTAACATGGAAGCATAGTATTTGAAACTTCAAATTTATAGAATTAATAAAACTTAAATAATTATATAGAAATGTATAATTTAAATTCTAGAAATTCAGTTTTTGATGACTTAGAAATTCTAAACAAAAGTTTTAAAATCTACCACATATTGAGTAAAACAGAACTGTCAGTAAGCAAATACTGTAATCAAGGTAGCAGGTAATCCACCCAAAGAGCAATCAACTTTTCAAGGATTGGTTGCCCTTAAAAATCATGTCAGCTGATTTAGAGTGATTCTACAAACCAAAATTGAACACCAGTACCATACCTCTAAAGTCATATTTATTTTTAGATTTTGCATGTCTTTATTGTTTCTAGTTAGTAGAACCTACATTGGCAAGTATTAACTTCCCTTTAAAAAATATTATCATTGGCCTTTACATTACAGAAGCCTTACTAGCTTTCACAGATGTGTGTTTCCTTGGTAATTTTTAACAGTATTCTCTTGATTATGCTGACTATTGAGAATGTCTGTGGATTTCTATTTGTATAATTTGATATAATTAATATTTTCATTAGTTTTTTGTGTTTTATGTTAGGTTTGAAATTCCAGAGCCTGAGCCAACAGAAGCTGACCGCATAGCTATAGAGAATGGAGATCAACCCTTAAGTGCAGAACTAAAAAGGTTTAGAAAAGAATACATACAGCCTGTACAACTACGGTAAGCATTAAATAAGTAAGTGAAATAATCAAGTTATTTCCAGACTTTTGTTTCCAAGTTGAAATATATAAGGACCTATCCCAAGCGAGGAGGAGGTAAGAAGGAGAATTAATGAATTAAATAAGAACAGTTACCAGAAGTTATTGTATAAGACTTAATTAACATAGAACTTTGGAAGTGTTAAGCCATTGATAAGATTATTTAATTTGGTACTCTATTTTCATTTGTACATTTATTGTGATAAATACTTATGTTTGAGTTCCCATGTAATTCAATTCTTTGTTAATGCCACAGAGTATTAAATGTATGTCGGCACTGGGTAGAGCACCACTTTTATGATTTTGAAAGAGATGCAGATCTTTTGCAACGAATGGAGGAATTTATTGGAACAGTAAGAGGTATGTTTTTTCCTAAGTGCCTAATTTTATATGTAGTAAAAGTACCAATATAGTACTGTCCATTGATGTTCTTATTGTTCAGTGTTGTTCAGAGAGAGAGAA
>PVJS01048995.1:0-14832 GCA_004027185.1 Glis glis
AGGTTCGCGACCAGCCTCAGCTCTCTCTCTCTCTCTCTCTCTCTCTCTCTCTCTCTACTCAGTGAGGCCCTCTGCAACTTCGTGAGACCCGGTTTCAAAATAAAGTATAAAAAATAGGGCTGGGGGTGTAGCGCAGAGGTAGAACGCCCCTGCGTTCAATCCCCGGTACCGCAAAAATAAATAAATAAAATAAAAAATAAAATAAAATTTTTGCAATTACTGTGGTGTGTGTGTGTGTGTGTGTGTGTGTGTGTGTGTGTATGTGTGTGTTTTACTGGGGACTGAACCCAAGGGTATTCTGCCTCCAAGCTACACCCCAGCCTTTTATTTTTTATTTTTTTTGTTTTGAAACAGGATCTCATTAGTTTGCTGCGTTTCACTAACTTGCTGGGGTTGGTCTCACACCTGCGATCCCCCTGTCTCAGCCTCTCAAGTAGTGGGATTTACAGGCATATGCAACCACGCCCAGCAGCATATATCAAAACTTAAATGTTGTAGCTTATTGTTGAATTGAACCTTTTATCAATATATACTGGCCCTTCATTGTCTTTTGTAAACATTTTTGATTTAAAGTCTACTTTTTTCTGATATTATTATAGCCACCCTTGCTCTCTTTTAGTTACTATTTATTTGCATGGAATATCTTTTTCCATTCTTTCACTTTCAATCTATTTGTGTCTTTGGATTTAAAGTGAGTCTCTTATAGAAAACACAGAGTTGGGTTGTGCTTCTTTTTGTTAAATTCATTCTGTCAATCTCCATCTTTTCATTGGAGAGTTTAATCCATTTACATGTAAAATAGTTACTGATTAGAAGGTAATTATTTCTGTCATTTTGCTATTTGTTTTCTGTATGCGTTATAACTTTTTTGTCCCTCATTTCCTGCACTACTATCTTCTTTTGTGCTAGTTGATCTTTTTTCTAGTAAAATGTTTAAATCCCTTTCTTATTTCTTTTTATTTACACCCTTTAGCTACTTTCTTTGTGGTTACCATGGGGATTACATTTAATATACTACAGTTAAAACATTCTAATTTGACTTATTATTAGCTGAACTTCAGTAACATAAGAATTCTGCTCCCCTTTTAATTATTGATGTCACAAAATTACATCTTTATATGCTATGTCCCCAAAACATAATCATACCTTTAAGTGTATTAGGCTCTAAATTATGTAGAAAAAATATGGAGTTACCCAGCCAAAGTGACAATGGTGCTAGCTTTTAGACAAATAAATTTTTTAATGTATTAGGCTTTTTAATCATGTAGAAAATAAAAAGTAGAGTTGCAAGCTGTTGTTACAGTAATATTAGCTTTTATAACTGCCCATGTGTTTTCCTTCGAGACCTTTATTTCTTCAGATGGCTGTTACTGCCTAATTTTCTTTAATTTTAACTTGCAGAACTTTCTGGAGCATGTTTTATAGGTCAGGTCTAATGGAAATGATCTCCCTCCATTTTTGTTCATCTGAGAACATCTTAATTTCTCCTTTACTTTTGAAGAAAAATTCTGCGGGATATGGGATTCTTGACTGAAAGCTTTTTTCTTTTAGCACTTTGACTATGTCAACTCACAACCTTCTGATGAGAAATCTACTGACAATACGATTGAGGGTCCCTTGTATGTGACAAGTTGCTTCTCCTTTGCTGCTTTCAAGATGCCATGTCTTTCAGAGTATGATTATGATGTGTCTTGGTTTGGGCCTATTTGAATTCATACTACTTAGAAACTCTTGAGCTCTTTTTTTTTTTTTTTTTGCGGTACCAGGGATTGAACGCAGGGGCGTTCTACCTCCGCGCTATGCCCCCGGCCCTATTTTTTTTTTCTACTTTATTTTGAAACCGGGTCTCACGAAGTTGCGGAGGGCCTCACTAAGGAGGGAGAGAGAGAGAGAGAGAGAGAGAGAGAGAGAGAGAGAGAGAGAGAACGAGAGAGCTGAGGCTGGCCGTGAACCCGGATCCTCCGGTCTCCGCCTCCCAAAGTACTGGGATTACAAGCATGCGCCACCACGTCCAGCCTCTTGAGCTCTTTGAATGTCTATATTCTTATCTTTCATCACAGTTTTTAGCTATCATTCCTTCAAATATTCTTTCTTCCCATTTCTCTCTCTTCTCCTTCTGAGACTCCCACAATGTATATTGGTCTGCTTAATGGTGTCCTAAAGATCCCTTAAGCTCTGTACACTTTTCTTCAATTATTTTAGATTTGCTACCAGGTCTTTTTCAAGAACTATTGATTTTATTTTTCCTTTAAGTGAGCCAAACTTTGCTATTTCTTTGCATGCCTTATAATTCTTGTGTTAAAAGCTAGACATTTAAAAAACAGAAGGAAAAAACTAGACATTTGAATCTAATAATGCAATTATTCTGGAAGCCAAAGTAACCCTTCCCCAGGGTTTGCTGGGGTTTGTTTTTGTTGCCATAGCCATCTTTGTGTCATCATTAGCCTTAAGTGCACACTTACAATCTTCTCAGGTCTCTTCTGAACCCTGACTTTCAAATCAGTTATGGTTTGGATTTAGAATGTTCCCCTGACTTCATGTGCAGATAAAGAAGCCATGATGGACTTGGCTGCTAGGGAGGGGTCCCCGGGAGGAGTGGCCAGGGATAGTGTTTCATGGGCAGGCTGCTGTGGCTTCCTGATCCTGGTTCTCCCCCACTGCCATGAGCTGATATAAGCTCTCTCCTTCTGCTATCATGCCCTAAGGACCTGTAGCCCCAGCTCCTGCTTGGCAGCTGGCATAAAATGGAACACACATACACACACACACACACACACACACACACACACACACACATACACATATATGTATGTATGTATGTGTGTATGTATCTATATAAGTACCTACACATACACACATACTAAAATCTTCAGTGTATGTGTATAAAATGAACTGAGTTGTGGTTGTCAAGTGTTTAGATCACAGTGGTGAGAACGCCGACTGAAACAGTGACTTTCTGGTTTTCTCTACATATGCAGTTGCTTCTGAAAGCCCTAGCCTCTAATATCTGGCTCCTACGGGTGACAAGGAGAAAAATGAGGCAGGGAAGGCATTAGTCCTTTAAATATCATGGAAGTCACTGCTGCCAGAGGGGTAGAGGCTTGCAACAATGGGAGAAGTGCAACAATGGCCATCTGCCTCTTTGTCTGTACTTCTGTGATCAGAAGCAGCAATCAAAGTACCAATTCCCAATATTTATAGAGAAGAGTGGTTTCTGCCCGCCACGGCTCCTGCCAGCTGTGTGGAAGCTATTTCTGGAACACCTGCACAACTGTCTACCATGGGGCTAGGGATAGGGGATGAGTACCTGCTACAAAGTATAGAGCTGAAACTGACCCCCAAATAACCACAATTAATCACCTAAGCCTTTCTCTGATTGCAGTCCTTCAATAGATTCCACAATTTCAAAATAGTTTAGATGGGTTCTGCTAGTGCAATTATTGTCTAGGTGGGGAGACCCCAACATCTTCTTAAAATTATTTTCTGAGACTTACATAATTTTGTGAATATACTAAAAGCCACTAAAATGAACACTTTACAAGGATAAATGTTACTCTCAATGTTTGAAAAAGAAATGAATGCATATACAAAAAATATAATCTTTGTATATTAAGAAACATGTTTTATAATAAGCACTTTTATTAAAAATAAATGTCACAACCGGTAACCAATATCTTACCACATTCCAAATATATCCATCATAACTTTAGATTTAAAAAGACTTTAAAAAGAAAAACTACAAATTAAAACAAAATCAAGTATGAGATTATGCCAGTTACACTATTCCCTTAGGATGAGTCATGAATCACTGGTACACTGTGACTATCACAAATGATTCTGATCACAAAAAACACATAGGTAAAGATTATAAAATTTTTTGGTTTCTTTATTTTTTATTTATTTATATTTTTTGCAGTACTGGAGATTGAACACAGGGGCATTCTACCTCCAGGCTACACCCCCAGCCCTGTTTTTTTTTGGGGGGGGATGGTACTAAGGATTGAACCGAGGGGCATTCTACCTCCGGGCTACACCCCCAGCCCTATTTTTTTTTTTATCCTTTATTTTGAAATAGGGTCTCACTCAGTTGCGGAGGCCTCACTAAGTAGCGGAGGCTGGCCACGAACCCGGATCCTCCTGTCTCAGTCTCCCAAGTACTGGGATTACAAGCATGCGCCACCACGCCCGGCACCAGCCCTGTTTTTTATTCTTTATTTTGAAACAGGATCTCACTAAGTTGCGGAGGGCCTCACTAAGTAGATGAGGCTGGCTGCAAACCCGGATCCTCCGGTCTCAGCCTCCCAAGTACTGGGATTACAAGTGTGCGCCACCACATGCTAATTTTTACTCTATATCACAATAAATGTCAAAAACCTAGTGTAAGTACTATGACTCAATTCCATTAATTTTCTTCTAGGAAAAAAAAGTCACAGAAACTCAGAAAAGTTACATGTAACATCTTAAAATCTTAATTCAAGTTAATAGAACTAGGTATAAATTATTACTATGTTAAAATGATAATGTATGAATTATTAACATATTAAAATAATCTTATTACTATAATACAAAGAATTCATTTTAATTCTAGCAAAGTACACTGAATTGCTAAGATAAGAACCTGCCAACTGCCAAGGTCTACCTCATTAGGTCAACAACCATTCACTGAGCAGTTACTACGTCCACAGTACAGTAAGGAATAAAAAGATGTTAGCTCCCATACTCAAAGAATTTACAATATAATACAAAGTGAGAGTAAGCAGGTAATAAAAACTAGGGACAGATTAAAAATGTTGAGGATCTTATATTTTAACCTCTAGGTAATGAGTAAACCATTAAACAATCTGAACTATTGTGTAAGATAAAACTAGGCACGGGGGGGGGGGACAAGTTGGGAGGGCAACACAATAGTCAGGACAAGGATGGTGACAAATCCAAACTACGATAATGGCAGGAAATGAATAGGTAGACGAAGACTCTCAAGTCTTAAACAGGAGGTAGAATCAACAAGACATAGTGGCTGCATATAGAAGAAGCAGTATTACCTAGAGGTTAAGACTTACATAGTCTTTAAAACAAAAACAAATATTTCTGGTTTAGAGATTTGGTTCTGATTCATTCCAGTTGTGTATACTGGGAAATGGCTTCATCTTTATAGATTCCTATTTCCTCTGTAAAACAGAGATAAGACATACCATAGGGTTGTCAAGAGGACTCATTAGAAGAGAACACATGTAAAGCACTTAGCATAGTGGTTGTTACACGGGATGAAAAGGAAAAGTGGTCTCTCTAACCACAATAGGAAAAACTGGAAGAATTGAAGATGGAGGTAAGGGTAGAGATTAGCTAACTATTTTAGCTTGAGACCTATAGAAAAATGTGTAAGTCTGGAGAATGATGAATAGTACAACAGAATTTGTGAAAGTAAATAAAAATAACTTTAAATATTCCTAGCCATCAAAAATCCTAAACTCCATGTCACAGGATTGGGACTCAGTAAGTCCACTGAGTTCTAAATATAGAGTTTAGAGTTCATCTATTATATCATGTCAATTTACTTTCTAGATGAGGAAACAGATTCACAGAATGAAGAAACACCTCAAAAGTCATATCACTCATAGATATACACAGTGAGCTCATTAATAAGTTAAATCTATTCATATTCTTCCCCTGCTATAGTTTGGATGTTGAATGTCCCCCAAAGGTACATGTGTTTATGATCCCCAAGATGGAGCTACTGGGAGGTGATGAAACCTTTAGGAGGTGGGGCCTTGTGGCAAGTCCTCAGGTAATTAGGGGTGTGCCCTTGAAGAGGATTGGGGGACCCAGCCCCTTCCTGTCTCTCTCTTTCCTGGCTCATGAGGTATAAGCAGTTTGCTCTACCACATGTTCTCACCATGATGCCTTGCCTTTGGACTGGGCCCTCCAAAATCATGAACCCAAATAAACTTTTTCTATTCATGAGTTAATTCCCTCAGGTATTTCATTATAGTAATGGAAAACTGACCAATGCAACCCCCATCCGCAAAGGCAAATTTGAAATTACTGGAATAAAAACTGAAAGGATTTAGCGCAAAGCCTGTCCTTTCTGACAGAAGACCATGGCAAGAAGAGTCAATAATAATCTAGTGGTAAGAGTATAAAAGAGGCTTACTGGGGATTGAACCCAGAGCCTTGTGCATGCCAGGAATGTACTCTAACAGTGAGCTAAATCCTCAGCCTCCTTTTCCTTTTTATAATTCACTCCTTTCACTGCATACAGCACTTTCTTTCTGTGCACTTCCTACCTAAGCTCCATAAGGTACTGCCAGATTAATGCTTAACCAAAACAAAAGCCCCCCCAGTCCTCAAGAAGGCACATGTTACTATATTCTGTGCCTAAACATTTTCAACCCGAATCAGAAGCAAAACTATATAGGCAAAAACAAGACTAGCCAATGAGCCAAAGTTTTTGTAGATATCATAACTGAAAAATAACATAAATAATGTAGGATGCCAAGGCCCTCAGAATCCTAGGTTTTATTTATTTATTTTTTTTTTTGTGGTACCGGGGATCGAACGCAGGGGCGTTCTACCTCCGCACTATGCCCCCGGCCCTATTTTTTATACTTTATTTTGAAACTGGGTCTCACGAAGTTGCAGAGGGCCTCACTAAGGAGACAGAGAGAGAGAGAGACAGGGAGAGAGAGAGCGAGAGAGCTGAGGCTGGCCGCGAACCCGGATCCTCCGGTCTCCGCCTCCCAAAGTACTGGGATTACAAGCGTGCGCCACCACGCCCGGCTAGAATCCTAGGTTTTAGTAAAGAAATAAATTGTACAAGAAAAAAAACTGAATACTCTAATGAAAGAATCTTCCTAATTCATAGTATTGGAAGAACTTGTCTTCACAGAAGTTGCTGAATCAAAATAAAAGTATGTTTTCAATTTATGACAGATTAATATAGAAATAATGAATACCAAAAAAAGAAATAATGAATACCAAAGACTATCGAGTTTTTTTGCAGCCTAATTTAATCACAATCACTCATTAATAAATGCTTATAGTTTTCATACAAATTATATTGGCCCTGATTACTATAAAGTGTTTTTTTTTTTTTTTTGCAGTACTGGGGATTGGCATTCTACCTCCGGGCTACTCCCCCAGCCCTATTTTTTATTCTTTATTTTGAAACAGGGTCTCACTAAGTTGTGGAGGGCCTCACTAAGTAGCTGAGGCTGGCCGCAAACCCGGATCCCTCTGGTCTCTGCCTCCCAAGTACTGGGATTACAAGCGTGTGCCACCAGGCCAGGCTTCCTATAAAGTTTTAAGGTGTTTCATTATATCTCTGAGAAAATCACATGCTGTAGTTTGCAACATTTCTAAATACCAAGGAAGAAACTGTCGAACCAAAGGAAACCAATTACAAAGAGCTGATGTAGCATATAGAAACAATCTACGATGATAGTTTTTTCAATTTTTGGTGCCATAAGAGAAAGTGGAATGGAAGATTATTCTAAGCACTGAAGAGTGAACTTTTAGCCTAAGTAGGCCATCCTTAAAGGCTTCACCACGCATTCAAACAAAGAAGGAAGACGGAAGAGGAGAACGCTCTGCCCCTCTGACAGAAGACCATGACAGTAAGGGTCAGTAGTGTTACACTTTGCAGTTAAATGGTCATTCATCTAAATCTGGCAAAGAAGTATTTCAATAGAAACTTTTAAAATAATTAGTAGATTTGACCTGAAGGAATTCAAAGAAGACTTAAACAAAACAAAAACAAAAACTGTCTCTGACACATAAGACAGCTAATGTAAAATTAGATTTATATTAATTATACCAAGTGGAATTTATTTTACTGAAATAACATTTTTCTCTAAATCAAAGGGCCATGACTACATTTAGTGCTAATATTTGATAATGAAAATTCTAATGGGTTAACCAAAAAAATTTTTGAAGTGACCTTGGTATGACTTACACACAATAAAATCAACTTTTCAGTAACACAGATGGTAGACTAGATATTGCCAATGTTTTAGGCTTAGAAAATGCTTTTAATTTTTTTAAATTTCCCCACACTGTGTTTATTGCTTTACATATGTCTCTGACTGCCAAAGAATTGTTAACTAATCGGCATGAGATTCATTTTGTTAGCACACAGCTGGGTACTACAGTCATACAACATCTGCTTCTCAATGTATCTTCTGCTTTTTCTTCATCTATCTCAAAACAGTTTCTAAAAGTTGTCACAACAAAGTATATACGTTCTCAATATTTGGAAGCTGAACCTATAATCATCATTATGTTTATTATTACTGCATAAAGTATCAGTGGCTTCTGAATGACTAAAAACCATCCAGTGAATCTAAGGATCTAGAAAATCTGGCGTGAACATCAATTTATGAAACAATGGAGCTGAGGCAAAGCATTAAATTCACTACGAGTCATGCAAGATCAGGTGTTATTCTCCACATATATATCTTTATTTTTTAAGCTTTTAAAATTTATTTTTTTAATTATTTTATAATTTTATTTTTTTAATGTGCTTTTATTGGTGCATTGGAGTCTTACATCGCAATGAATATCTATTTGATGTTAACATACATGCACACAGCTCACATATATATCTTTAAACTGAGTGAAGGCACAATGGAAAAATAACTGAAGCTTCAAGATGTTGATGTTAAAAAGAAAAAAGTATGGAGTAGTTCATTCTGCAACCAAGACTCAGATTCTGTGTGTGTGTGTGTGTGTGTGTGTGTGTGTGTGATCTTTTTATTATAGAAGGGCTAATTAATCAGATAACAAATTACCTATGTCCTTAGCTTCTCTTGCTTTTTCACTTTGAATAAGTTATGCTAGTCCAGCATCCTACCAAGGTACAGAAAGGTGAAATCCAAATATACATCATTCAACTCATGATAATATTCTATTCCAAATGCTTGCTTTCAATTTGGTTGAAGTCACAAAGTATTTCTCTATGGGAATAAGGTGTAAGGCTAGTTACATCTCAGGCCAGTCCTCAAAAGCCAAAGTGTGGGCCGGGCATGGTGGCGCACGCTTGTAATCCCAGCACTTTGGGAGGCGGAGACCAGAGGATCGGGGTTCACGGCCAGCCTCAGCTCTCTCTCTCTCTCTCTCCTCTCTCTCTCTCTCTTCCTGTCTCTCTTTCTCTCTCTCTCTCTCTCTCTCTCTACCTAGTGAGGCCCTCCACAACTTCGTGAGACCCGGTTTCAAAATAAAGTATAAAAAAATAGGGCCGGGGGTGTAGCGTGGAGGTTGAACGCCCCTGCGTTCAATCCCCGGTACCGCAAAAAAAAAAAAAAAAAAAAGCCAAAGTGTAGTTGAACCAGAAGAGTAATACTAGCACATAACCCAAACATCCTTTATACCACTATTTCTATGACAAAACTCATTCCAGAATCCAAATGAGCATTTGAGTAACATATTCTCCCAATCGCTGGCAAAACAGCAAGAGCTCCACAGTTTAGTTTCCCTTTTCTCTCCAATCAGCCAAATCTCAAAAGGGTGAGAAGCAGAAGGAGGTCTAATAACTGTGGAAGGTTCCAATAATATGAATCTGGGTAGCAGGAGGCAGCACTACAGAAGAGCCCATTGTTTCCATTAAGTCTGATAATGGTCACAGGGGAAGTTCCAAACAGGAGCTACTAGGGGAGAAGTGGCCTTCAAAGAATACCATCCATCACCTTTGGGCAGTTGATGCTGAAGCTATAGTTTTTTAAAAAATATTTTTACTGGTGTGTTGTAATTACGCATCATAGTGGATCAAAGTCATACAAACAAAAACGTGGACTCAGGTGTTGGTGAGTTTCCCTTCAGGCCCCACCTGCTGCCCACCCTCCCTGTACGTAACAGTGAGACTGGCAGTGCTCACATCACACATGGCACAGCATCATTTGAACTCTTTCTTTCATCTGTTCTTCCTCTTCCCCTTCCTCTATTCTACTGGTCACTCTCCTGAATTATCTAAAGTTCCTTTTGTTTTACTGTTTTCTCTCCAGCCTTGACAGCTGTAGATTTAAAAAAAAAAAAAAAACAAGCAGCAGCCCACAAACTATCAGAGGCCCCGCAGTGTTAGGAGGCCTTGTCACCGTCTATCTAGTAGTGGAGGCTGCTGTCCACCTGGCTTTTGCTGTTTGGTGTGGGCAGAGAGGATAGTCAGAAGCAACAGAGGTAAGTTGTAAAGCATTCTTAAGCCAATGAAATAAGAAAAGGCCTGAGAAGGTGATTTTCAAAATGTTAGTACCTAAATATCATGCAAGAACACAGCTGATTCGCTCTTAGCTTTTCCTTGATATAGACTGAAGCAATGCACAATGCACAGTGTTTTTATTAAAGACTTCAACTATGAAATGACGAGCATACTATGTGACAGTGTTCAGTGCCATGTCATCAAGTAGAATCATCATCCCCTGCACCACCACTACTGTGAAAGATACTTCTCTGACTTATGTGAAGGAGCAATGTGCTCAGCCCCAGGAGGATGACTGCAGGTCTCATCTCAACCACCCCGTTCTTCACTTTCTCAGTCTTTTTCATGAAACCTTGGATAACAAGAAGACTAAAAGAGCAGTTAAGCTATTACAATAGTCCATGCAGCCAATTGCAGCAGTAAGATGTAAGGGCCATTTCTTGAAAAGATTTTTCTCTTAATAAAAGATACAAAAGCTGGGCATGGTGGCACACACCTGTAATCCCAGTACTTGGGTGGCTGAGTCAGGAGGATCTCAGGTTCAAGACCAACCTCAGCAACTTAAAAAGACTATTTCAAAATAAAAACTAAAATAGGGCTGGGGGTGTTGCTTACAGGTAGAACGCCCTGGGTTCAATCCCCAATACCACACACACACACACAATTATACACACACACATACATACATACATACATACATACACACAAACACACAAATACATATATACATGGCTGACGCTAATTCTTCCTTCTCATTTTCTCCAGCTTTGGACATAACTTCACAAATACCTTATGACTATGAGAAAAAGAAAGAAAAGAAAAAAGTAATTGAAGACTACCTCTAAACTTTTTATTATGTGGAGCCATTTAAAATATTTTTCCTTACACCAGTTATTCTGATGTTTGTAGCTATGTGTATTATTACCTGATATAACCCCCACCCACAGAGCACATATTACCTGCCCAGCACTGCACAAAATCCTCTACATAGAGTATTTAATTCTCACAGCAATCCTCTGAAGTAGGCGATATCAATCACATTTTGAAAAGGGAAAACGGATTTATAGAGATTCAGAAACTGCCAACGGATAGTTGAATGATGTTAGAATTAAACTGACATCCATAAAATGTCTAAGTCCACATTCTTTACATTACAATATACTATATCTCATCATCAATTATTACATTTCTATAGTTAAGAAAACAGCATGGCTGTGATAGTTAATCTAACTGGTCAACTTGACCGGATCATGACACACCCAAGATCATGTGACTTTAGGTGTGTCAATGAGACAACTGGTTTATGTAACAGCAGATTAAACAGAAAGTCCTGCCCTAAATGTAGGCAGCAGGGTTCT
The DNA here is from genome assembly GCA_004027185.1 of Glis glis. Taxonomy (NCBI): domain Eukaryota; kingdom Metazoa; phylum Chordata; class Mammalia; order Rodentia; family Gliridae; genus Glis; species Glis glis. Next base: position 11,545 of record PVJS01048995.1, read on the forward strand.
GATAGGTGCAGGACTTAGATAAAAGAAGGAGAAAGCCGCATAGAGGGATTCGCGACTCTTTCCGAAGAAAACTCATCTGCTCTCGCCTGAGATCGTCGGCCTCCAGCCCTTCGAACTGAAACTTCACCATCATTTCTCCGAAGAGCTTCCTGATCTTCACATCTTGGACTGGAACTGAATTAGTGGTTGCTCCAATCCTAAGACTCCAGCTCTTAGACCACTTGACCAGCTACTGGTTCCTCTGACTCTCCACGTGCAGTCGGAACTCGGGACTACATTGCTTCAAACTGTAAGCTGATCTGATAAATCCCTTTTTCCATATACTCATTCTGTGAATTCTGTTAGTCTAAGTGAACCCTGGCCAATACAATGGCACAATCTCAGAGGCACACATAATAAAATGCTATGGGAGCAAGAGAAAGGAGGCGTCCTGGACTGACTCCAGGAAATGACCTCTGAGGAGGCTTGAAAGAGCTTGCCAGGTGTGAGAAAGGGAGGGACAACAGCAGAATAATGCTCCAGGTAGAGGAACCTGTGTGCAAAGGAACACAGGGAAGAGAAAGCTGGGACTACAAGGATGTTAAGGACAGTTGGAGCTAACAGATGGGAGTAACAAGAGTAGGGGCCAGACAGACAAGGAACAGATTATAAGTTTTTATTTTAAAAGAATAATTGCATTAAGAATACAAAAATAATAAATGCTAGTGAGGATGTGGAGAAAAGGAACACTTAAACACTGTTGGTGGGGTTGTAAATTAGTACAACAACTATGCAGATCAGTATGGAGGTTCCTCAAAAGACTAGCAATGGAACCACCGTATGACCCAGTCATACCACTCCTCGGTATTTATCCAAAAGAATTAGTCAGCATACGATAGCAATACACACAGCCATGCTTATAGCAGCACAATTCACAAGAGCCATGTTATGGAACTAGCCTAGGAGCCCATCAACGGATAAACAGATACAGAAAATGTGGTATATGCAGTTTTATTCAGCCATAAAGCAAACAAAATTATGTCACATGCAGAAAAATGGGTGAAACTGGAGAATATCATGTTAAGTGAGATCAACTAGGTCCAGAAAGTGAAGGGTCATATGTTTACTCTCATATGCGGAAGCTAGAGAGAAAACAGAAAAGGAAATGGACCTCATGAAAATAGAAGAGAAACCAGAAGAGAAGGGGGTGGAGAGAGGAAGGGAGGGATCGGGAAGGACTTGGGGAATGAAATTTATACTATCTGCATGTATACATGGATGTATCACAACAAATCCCACTGTTATGTATAATCATAATACACCAACAAAATAATTTAAAGCTAATTTCAAAGTAAAAAAAAATATTGCTTGTGAAGGATAGTCAATAGAAGAATAGAAGAAATAAGACCAGTTTCTTAGTTTCTGAACTGTAACTATGGTGCTCTAACATACAAGTAAAAAACAGATTAATTCTATATGCTTTTAGACTGAAAGAGTAACTAAACATATTGTTTTAAATTATATATATATATATATATATTATTCAATATATACAAAGGTTGTTAAATATTTCTGCCAGTGGCAAGCACAGTTAAATAATTAAGTTAATGAAAAATCATTAAGTAATTCTTATTTATGTTCTATCTTCTTCCCCTTCCTATTATCTAGAGGCTACAAAACACAAATTATCACAAGCTAATAAAATAGGCAAGAAAGAAAAAGGAGGGGGGAAGCAAGGGTCTAGAAAAATCAAGATATTTAAGTGGTTATGAAAGATTGAAATAGCAATGAATGAGTTTAAAAGAAACATGCACTTGTTCTAATTCCAACTTTATTCTTATTAAATATTAATAGTTAAGGATGATTTTGGTTCCCTGCCTGTTTTGAGGGAAAGGAAAATATTGCAAAGGAATATTAAAATTTAAACAATACTAAGATTAAACAGAAGTATGTAAAAACTAGGCTAAACATGGGAGTGGAGACTAATCAAAGAAATGAAGGGAGATTAAAAATATTTTCTAAGAATGTTACTTTTAATTACCTTATTAAAAAGGGCTTAAAATTTCCATACAACATTGATTTTATTCTTATATGATATCTTCTTTATTAACATTTTCAAACAACTCTATGGATGGATATGCGTCTTTATAAAAGTTGGAATGTTTAGGAGGAAAAAAAGAACTCTTCACATATATAATACAGACAGACAGACACACACACACACACTGGGAGTAGGAAATGAATAAAACATGGAATCAAACTCATCTAGTCAAAATAAATAAATAGAACAAGACATAATTACTGCCTTTCTCAGAGATAGTTTTGAGTCTAGGAACTCCTGTGGTGCAAATGGAAATGAATCTTTTAAGTGGCTTTCTTTAGACTGCTTTTTAAATAAGACTTTCAAAAATCAGAAATTTTAAGAATATAACTTGTATAGCTACAATTCCATTCCCCAAAGTGCTTCAACAATACAAAAAAAATGCTGCTCGTTTATTAAAAAATGCACCAAATGAGAAAAAAGTAGCATTTAGCATGCATTAACTATTAACATTACCTAGCTTTCTGGTTAAATATCCTTTCCATTTTGAATAAATGAAAAAAATAAACCCACCAAATGGCCTAGCTTCTGATTTTTGAATACTCTAAACCTCCTTGCTGATCTACAGATTCATTAGTCTTGTTTAAATAAAAACAAAGAATAAAACTCACTTAGACATGTACAAATATGTGAGCTGCTTCATCATTCTTAGAAGCCAATTGGCTATGAAGGAAATCTGCTTTTACCTCACTAACGCCTTCATTTCTTAATTTTGTCTTCTACACGTAAAAAATATAGAAGGAAATTATGAGCCGGGCGTGGTGGCGCACGCTTGTAATCCCAGTACTTGGGAGGCTGAGACTGGAGGATCCAGGTTCGCGGCCAGCCTCAGCTACTTAGTGAGGCCCTCCGCAACTTAGTGAGACCCTGTTTCAAAATAAAGAATAAAAAAAAAAATAGGGCTGAGGTGTAGCTCGGAGGTAGAATACCCCTGGGTTCAATCCCAGTACCGCAAAAAAAAGAAGGAAATTACATAATTTCACTTATAGAAGAGTATATTTCTTTTTTTTTTTTTTTGCGGTACCAGGGATTGAACCCAGGGGTGTTCTACTTCCGCGCTACACCCCCGGCCCTATTTTTTATACTTTATTTTGAAACCGGGTCTCACGAAGTTGCGGAGGGCCTCACTAAGTAGAGAGAGAGAGAGAGAGAGAGAGAGAGAGAGAGAGAGAGAGCTGAGGCTGGCCGCAAACCCGGATCCTCCGGTC
>PVJS01048996.1:0-14834 GCA_004027185.1 Glis glis
AGAAGGGGACCCGCGGGAGGGCGGGAGGAGGGGGCCGTGGGGAGGAGGGGAGGGTCCCCCGTGCGCCCTCCCTCGGTCCCGGGCGCCCTCCCTCCTTTCCCCTCTCCGCCCACGGACCTGGGCGCACTCGCGGGCCGCGCATCCAGCGGGAAAATCCGGGCGCGTCTTTTCTCATTTAACCCGCGTTTCCATTAACTCGGTCCCGGCGCCCGCTAATCCGCGCGGCGAAGGCGAAAGGAGGCTAATTAATGACCAGCTTTTCCAGTCAAGACCGGCGATAATTGCTTTGGTGGCCTTTATGATTACAAGATAAAAATGGGCCCGGCCTGACCATAAGAGGCACTGTGTACACTCGGAGACAGGAGGAAATGAAGAGTTGGGAGGCTGAATGCGGAGCAGAAAATTACTAATAGAGGGGAGATAATGAATAGGCCGGCCAGGCATTCATGGGGAAAAAATCCATTTTGTTACCACGCGAAATTAGGTGGTGGAAAGGGGTTTGCTAATTGTTCTCATCTTGTAGCTACCAGGACCAGGCCGCAGTGCTTTCCATTCATTTCCCAAGTAATTGTGGGGGGTTGCTGGCCGGAGTCGTGGGCGATTTGCCCGCGGCCCTCCCATTTTCCTGTGGTGTTCTTAATTGTTGCTAATATACCTTCTAATGAAGCTAATGAGGGGCGCCGGGTGGCTATTTGCCGTGGAGACCAGGGACGATGCACCAAAAGGAGTTTCTCCTGCTTTGCCCCCACCCATGGGACTGTGGAGAGGTTTGGAGGCCTTAACTTTCTCAGGCAGAGAGGGGAGCTGGGGGCCACCCCCTCCCAAACCCCCCCCCCCCGGGCTCCCCTGCAGGAACAGCACTTGGGTGCAAGAGTTGGGGTCTGCTGGGAGGCTTGTGGGAGCAGGTCAGTGAGTGCCTTGGAAGGCACAGGCCATTTCCAGGGCTGCAAATCCCCAGGACTGGAGGAAGTGTTTGGTGACTCCTCTGCTGGGGGCTGGGCAGGTCCCCACTGCAGGCTCTGGGCTCCCCAGAAGCTGCCTTGCTGTGCATGCTGGGGATACAGCCCGGTACCTGGTGTTACTTAAGACACAGCAAATTGGCTGCCAAGTACTTTACAATGTAAAGTTTTGAAAAACAGCCCCGGCTGGGAGAGAACAGGGAACAGCCAGCAGTCCCTCTCCTGTTGACAGGGCTGTGGTGTGTGGGTGCTGTTGTTGGCCTGCGGGCGCCCCTGCGCGGCCTCCCCTGCGTTAATGCCCTGTTCGTGTCGTATCCTGCGTGTTCCAGCTGCACGCTGCGAGGATGGTGTGCTGGGAGGTCACGGTTGCTCAAGTACTGACCTGTGCTTTTCTCCTGGTTCTGCAGAAAAGCAAGCTCAAGCTCCTGCCTCACCAGGGACAGCAGGAAGACTCAGCCAAGTTCATCCTGCTCACCTTCCTCTCTATCGCCTGCATCGTGGGGGTCCTGCTGGCCTCTGGCTTCATCTACTGCCTCCGCCACAGCTCCCACCACACGCTGAAGGAGAAGCTGTCAGGACTAGGGGGTGACCCCAGCGCAGATGCCACCGCTGCCTACCAGGTAAAGAGACTCCCTTTACAGTGCTCTGTTGAGTTATCAGTGGAACAGATTTTTTTGGGGGGGGGGAGGACTGGTCTCTGGTGCCCCCCATTCCCAGCACTTGTTCATTTATTCATACTTTGGATTCTTTTATGATGACAATCTGAAACTTCTCATTAGCATTCATGTAAATACCTTGCAAGCACAAGTTTTATGGCTTTATATTAATCTTATGCTGTTCTTGGATCGTCTTGTGTTAGCTGTGAAAGCGGGTTGCTAATTAGAAACGTGGAAAAAAGTATAATACATGAATTATGTATAATCTGTTATCTTTCTTAGTTTGGCCACTATTAATGAAACATGCCAGGGTGGCAGGATGAATTAGTTGTGTAGATGTTTGAAGATGGCTCTTAAGCCACCGACTTCCTCAGGGTCTTACATGAAGAGCTCCTTTGACCTGCTCGGTGGCCACCCTCTGCTATTATCCGGATAAAGCGTAATCTAATACTGACACACGGAGGTGAGCCACGTGCTCCGGCCAGCCTTGGCAGAGGTGTGCTGAAAACAAGGCTCCCTCGCTCTGCAGACCAATGAGAAGCCACCAGGGCATGAGGAGGGCAGGGACAGACCCAAGCGGCATAAAAGAACTCACGAGCTTTGCCAAGTTTTATAGCTTATGTTTCATAGTTACTGACATTCTCTAATGAAAATATGACTTCATTTTTAACAGCAGCCAAGCCCATGGTATATTAGGGCATTCGATTTCTTCAATATAAAAATATCACTTAATTCCAAGTATGTATTTCTGTTTGGGAAGATAAAATGTCATTTCTCCTCACTGTTTTAAAAGTTTAATCAACAGCCTGTGTAAGATTCTCTCCCATTGGACTAGACCTTTTGTCTTCCTTAGTCACATGACCATGATGTATAATGTCTTGTAAATCTCACGTTTCACAATATAAAGCAAATATTATTCTGCTATCAGGGTTGCCTGGGGGGGAGGGGGCTCTGAGCTCTTCCCAGGAAATGCCCCCTAGTCCAGTAGTCTGGCAGGGTCGCAGGGCGACCACAGGGGTGCCAGCTGGGCTGAGCTTGCTCTGTGTCTGCCTGGCCCCCACCCCATGGGGAGATGAGATGAATTATAAAACCTCTGTGCTTAAGAGAGAGGAGGAGAGAGCTGTCTCTCCTGTGTCGAAACTCTCCGTGTTGTCATTGGATGGAGGGGAGCTCTGGTGTTGTGGAGGGTCACGTCCCGGTCAGGATGAGCTTTTCCTTAGGAAGAAAGGTAACTTCAGATGTGCCTAAGATGGCATTTCAGCGAAGAGCACTGCTCTGCTTCAAAGCCAAAGAAAAAACACGTTTGAAGAAGCAGCCTGAAAAAAAAATGTCACACAAACTCGCAAGAATTTACCCAGAAATTCTATTGAGCAAGACCATCAATACGGGATGCTGGGTCTTCAGGGCCAAGTCCATGTCAGGACATAAATAAATTATCACACCAGTTCTGTTCCGCATGTGAAAGACGGGAGATCATACGGGTGTAGATTCTAGAAAGTATGGCATCCTTTGATATACTTTGAAATTCAAATATAAAATATTGATAGAATGGAAAGGTTGGACTTGCATGCAGAAATGACTAATTTTTTAAAAAAATGCAGGTTGAAAATGCATACTTAGGAATGAGTTTGTGATGATTAACAGAAAAAAAATCTTCCCAATGACAGCTCTAATTAATAGTATCTGTAATTAAAATCATGCCCTTCCAGCAGGAAAATTGTTTGAATTTCTTGGAGTGACCTTTTGGTGTTCCTCCTGGGGGCATGGTGGTTAAGTTGATATTGATTTTATAATGAGCTCTGGTTTGTTTAATAAGAATCTGTAATCCAGACAATAAATTAAATGTGTGCTTTTCTTCAATCCAGATTAATAAAAAGGGAGCAAGACAGGAAAAAAACTTTTCCCTTCAAAATATGATCTAGGAAAATTTGGAAGTGAAATGATTGTGAAGGTTTTCTGTTGGACTAAGTTCTGAAAGCGCCACCAAGTCCCTTTTAGGGAAGTGCCTGGTGAGCTGGGTCTGCCCTTATCAGCGCTGGACTGTCCTGTGCCCGTTTATTTCCAGCAGGGGAGGGTGCAGGACAGGAGGGGACCACAGGGCTCTCTGCTGGGGTTCATCCGAGTGGTGTACAAAGGACTCAGACAACGTTGGTTGCAGGCAGAACAGCTGCTTGTTACCTTGGTAAAGGAAGCAGATGGTAATCCATTCATGTGTCCGTTTCTCTTTGGGGTTTTCATACCTGCCATTGAGATGCCCTTCAAGTTTAAAAATCTCCTGAAAAGTTTTTTTAAATACTGTAAACATGAAAGAGTAGATTTCAGAGCACACGTCCTATTGTGACAGTATGTTTACTTTTAAGTCACTGAATTTCTGAATTTGCCAACTCTGTAATAAAAGTGAGGTTGTGGCTAGTCTTCATCGTTCCCTTCACTGAGCGTGTTGACCGTCTGATATTGTGCTATCCTTCATGGGATGCGACGGAAATGGCCCCTCGTTGTTACGTTTCTGAAAGAAAGGTTACTGCGTAAGTTAGGCTAGAAGTGAGTAACCAGCCAAGACAGGACAGTAGGGGACAAGGTGCCAAGTTTTATGAACATCAGAACATGAAGTTGCCTGTACGCAACAGAGCGAGGTCTTCCAGTGTAGGACAGGCCTGGAGCAGAGGCATCCTGGGGGCCAAGGAGGGGAGGCTCCGAGATGGTGTTCTGGGGCAGCATTGTTGGGCAGTTGTGCTGTTCCTTCCTTCCCAGAGTCCAGAAGGAGAGCCCTGTGTCCCCCAACTAGTCAGCACCCACGTTCGTGTTGGGCAGGTACTGGGAGGCCCCTTGGGCAGGTGGCCCTTGGGAGCATTGGTCCATCGGCCTCTCCAGCCACGCTGGGGGCAGTCCATGCTGCACCCCTGTGTGCAGGTAGTTAAGGGGGACTGTGGGCAGCCAGTGACCCTGCAGTGTCCCTGAAATGCTCAGTGGCCTTTCCTCAAAATGGTTTCAAAGCAGCCCGGGGCTTGAACTATAGATTGTGATGCAAACATCTCTAAACAGTTTTATCTTCTTCTCCTCCCGAGAGGGCTATTTCATATACCTTTAGAACTTAGAAAGTTCTCAGCTCAGCCAGTGTGGTGGCGCAGGCTTCTCATCCCAGTACTTGGGAGGCTGAGATGGGGGGGGTGTCAGGTTCGTGGCCAGCCTCAGCAACTTAGTGAGGCCTTCTGCAACTTAGTGAGCCCCTGTTGCAAAATAAAAAATAAAATAGGGCTGGGGGTGTAGCTCAGAGGTAGGATGCCCCTGGGTTCAATCTCCAGTACCACAAAAAAAGAAAGAAAGAGAGGAGAGAGAGAGAAGAAAGGAAGGAAGGAAGGAAGGAAGGAAGGAAGAAAAGAAAGTTCTTAGCTTATGTGTGTGTGGTTGGGGGGTACGTGTAATGTTTTTATTTGCTTTACCTATTGGAAAATCAGGTCTTTTTGGCAGACTCTTACTTTGACTCTTTTCTAAGATGTCAGCCCCATCAGATAATCCAGTACAGTTTAATTTGCTCGCACTTTAAAAAATCGGTTATATTAACTTTCAGAATAACTGAAATGTATTTTAAAGGTTGTTTTTCAATGGAATACTACCATAAAACTTTTCCCTATTGCTTTAGTAAATGTTTCTTCAGCTGGGTATGGTAGCACACACCTGTAATCCCAGTGCTTGGGAGGCTGAGACAGGAGGATCACAGGTTTGAAGCCAGCCTCAGCATCTTAGCAAGAACCTCAGCACCTTAGCAAGACCCTGTTTCAAAATAAAAAATAAAATAGGGCTGGGGTGTAACTCGGAGGTAGAACACCCCTGGGTTCAACCCCCAGTACACAACACACACACACACACACACACACACACACACACACACATTGTTTCTGCTTCTAAATACATAAGCATAATATATTTGGATTAAATCTGTCCTTTATTATCTGAAAGACAAATTTTTATTTCTCTTTTTTCCCAAGCCGCCATGGCATGTCATCTATGTGTGTGCACATGTGTATCTGTGTGTGCACACGTACACAGCCCACGAGGAGGCTCATGTAAAGGCACAGCAGAATCATGGTGTTTGGTGCAGGATACTTTAAGCATTTTCTCCATGTAGGCGTCCTATTTCTAAGGAAGGTGATTGGGTAAAAACGGTGCCAAAAATAAGTCGTTAGATGATGAGAAGACGCCCTCTCCTCTCCTCTCTGAGCTCTTTGAGTGCTGCATCCATTTCTCTCGGGCTTTGATCATCTCTGAGCAGCAAGTTTAGTGCCCTGCCTGCCCCCCTTCCCTCCCCGGCACGAGGGCAGCAGCTCCTGCAGAATCCTCGGCGAGTTCGCTTTTGATGGTTTATTTCACAATGCCCAGCAGGCTTCCTTGTGTATTTGGACGCCTTTGGAACCAACCCCACAGGAAAGCGTGCACGGGGCCGGGGGACCGCCTGTAAACAGAGCCGCTAAGTGCACATCTTGGTTGCTGCGGCTCCCATTAGCAAGTGGTTATTAATGTAATGACAGAGTGCGTGCGGTGGCCGCCATTTGGGGATGCTTGGTGGACCGGGGCTGATGGATCTGCGGGTCCAGCTGCACCTTGACTCCTCACCTCTGTGGAGGGGAGCCGAGTCCTCCAAGGGAGGATGGGTCACGAGTTGGTGTGGTCTCTTGCAAATGAAGAGACCCTTCTTTTTGTAGGTGAGTTTAATCTTCCGTAATTGGTGTAATCGCTAGTCACAGAAATGGCGAAGGGATAGAACGTTCCCAATTAAGTTGGAAAACAGTGAGTTTTCCCAAGGTTCACTCAACCCCACCCCAAGTTTCTCAAAGGCCTTTTCCATATCAGTCAGCCATGTGTCTCAGAGTGGTTTTCCTGGCTTGCATTTACATTTTGAGGTTGAAGTAATATCTATTATATATATTTTACAAATATCCAAGAAGCAGAAATCTATCATGCTTTGAAATTGAAAGGGTGCCCTAACACATTATGAAAGAACATTTCTTTTAGCTGAGCGTGATGGTGCACACCTATAATCCCAGTACTTGGGAGGCTAAGGCAGGAGGATCGCAGCTTTGAGGCCAGCCTCAGGAACTTAGTGAAATCCTGTCTCAAATTAAAAAAATAAATAAATAAATAAAAAAGGCTGAGGGTGTAACCCAGCGATAGAGCACTCCTGGATTCAATCACCAGTACCACAAAAAAATTAAAAAGAGAACATGTCTGAGAATTGGGATTTTTCTAATTTTACCTCTGCAAAAGTGTCTGGGTGCCTGTGGGTGGAGTTGGAGCCCCTTTCCAGGACTGCTGTGCACTGTGGGTGTGGTTCACCCCCTCCGGGAGAGACTGGGGCCAGGAGGGGAGGCCTCCCATTGCTCCTCTGGGGCTGGGGATGTGTTAGTGATTGTTTAATGGTGCTGAATTCCATGCTGAGGCAGTCATGTGACCATCCAAGGAAAACTCACAGAATTTTGCGATGCGGAGGGTAGAGGAGCAACCGCATCCAAAGCACTTGGTGCTTCCGTACATGTTCAGTTTCAAAGGATCAATATGAGCCGGACGCCGTGGCACACGCCTGTCGTCCCAGTACTTGGGAGGCTGAGACAGGAGAATCACAGGCTCAAGGCCAGCCTCTGCAACTTAGCAGGAGCTTAGTGAGACCCTGCTTCGAAATAAAATAGGGCTGGGGTTGTCGCTCAAAAGTAGAATGCCTCTGGGTTCAATCCCCAGCACCACACACACACACACACACACACACACACACACACACACTAAATAAAAGTAAAAAGGATCAATATGCTTCTACGAGCTGCGGTGAATCTTCTAGACACCGTTTCACCGTGGGACAGAGTGTTTTCCCAGAAGGTCCATCTGTACTGCGTTTCCTCATACCCCTGGACTCCCAAGTACGTGGTCTCCCCTCTGTGGCTGCGCGGGGCCTCTGCAGTGGGAATGCAGCCTCAGCTGCAGCTCCTGAGGCTAGAAAGGGTCCCAGAGAACACTGAGGTCCAGACAATCACCAAAGAAACACCCCAGTGTAAGATGCAGCCGCCCACCGGCCCAGCGGGCCACGCCCCTCCATCAGACAGTAATAATTAGGTCAGACTGGATTAAAAATAGCAGGCCATTGGGTGAGACACTTGGAAATAAGGATTGGAAGCCAGATACACGAACACCCTATTGGGGATTGAACCCAGGGGCATTCTATCGCCAAGCTACCCCCTCGCCCCCACCCTGAGGCCGGCCTTGAACCTGTGATCCTCCCATCTCAGCCTCCCAAGCACTGTGATTACAGGCGTGCGCCACTGCACCCAGCTCAGACCTGGGTATTTCTTGAGTAACTGCCCCAGTAGGCCCCTGTGTGCTGTGAAGGAGGCAGAGGAGAGCAGAGTGGGCAGGTGTAACTTACCCCTTTCCCAGACCACCTCCTTTGCTCTCTGATGTGGCCTGGACGGGAGGGTCTCAGAGCTCAGAGCTCAAGGTGGAGGAAGTGGGAGATCAGGAGCCAGAAGCCTGGAGCGTGGGCGGCCGCCGTGGAAGGTGCAGAACTTCCCCGAAACACAGGTCCTTCCAGCTTGCCTCCCGGTTCACTATCCAGATCAGAGCGTGCTGCCCCTGCAAATGGAGCAGCCCTCCCACCGAACCCTGCCCACACGGGGGCCCAGGAGTTTCCTTCCGCTCCCGCTGGCCTATCCAGTGTTGACCCACCGAGGTCGCCTGCTGCTCCTGTCAGCCACCCGGGGGAGCAGGGTCCGGTGGCCGCCCTGCTGTTCAAGTGGGCAGAGTGAGTGCCAGCCCCATGAGTGGGTGGCAGGGCTGCCTGAAGACCCTCAGGGATTGCCCTCCGGACTGGTTCCCCACCACAGACCAGCAAGGAACTGGCCGAAGATTACCAGACGGCCTCCATCGCTAGCGCCTGCACCCATGACGGCCCCACCACCAGGCTGCTCTGTGGTGCAAGGCCCTGCAGGAGCACCAGGAGAGGGGACGTCGTCTCTCGCAGTTGATGACTTCTCTGAGGTGAAGAGTTTGCCACAGATCCAGGTGAAGCAGCAGCCAGGGGCCCACGTCCCCGAGAAATGACGAGGGCTGGGCCAGCTGGCCGTGAACAGGTTGGCAGGCGGGTGCGCCAGCCCTGGTGGCCCCAACATGGCGGGCACCTCATGGAATGGTGGGAGGACAGAGACCTGAGTACAGAGATCCCTGGAGTCAGGGACTTTAACCTGGAGGTGGCCACAGGGTCCACCGATGCCAGTGGGCAGACTCCTGCTCTGGTCTGGAGGACGGCTGAGGTTGAGGGACATTGCTGTCTGCTGGCTCCGAGGGGTCGTCTCGTGGTGGGGCCCACGGTGGCCAGCAGAGCCACTTGAGATAGCTGTGTGTGTGTGTGCGCGTGCTTTTGGTACTGGGGATGGAACTCGGGCATTCTATCTCCGAGCTACACCCCCAGCCCTATTTTTTTTATTCTTTATTTTGAAACAGGGTCTCACTAAGTTGCAGAGGGCTTCACTAAGTATCTGAGGCTGGCCGTGAACCTGCGATCCTCCTGTCTCAGCCTCCCAAGTACTGGGATTACAAGCGTGCTCCACCATGCCCGGCCTGAGATATCTTTCTTCTTGTTCCATCTTGCTCCCTTTTCTTTCCCATTATTTAAACTCCTGGGAGAAGGCGGAGCAGGTGCCACCACACAGGTGTTTCCTAGCGAGGTGGGCTCACTGGACACTTGGGCCGAGCGGTGCCTCCCTTCCCAAGGTGGCTGTTCCAGTACCTGTTCTCCGCAGGTGGGGTTCCTCCTCTTCTGGATCCTGATCCAGGCAGCAGGGCTTCCCAGACAGGCTTAGGATGGACAATCCGTGAAAGAAGCGGGCACCAGGGAAAGCCCACGGGAAGCCCGGGAGCCCAGACCATTCTGCAGGATCCAGGTGTTTCCAGGAAGGTGGGCAGAGCCGGCCCAGGTGTGAGCGAGCGGCAGTGGCCAGGCTGCAGGTGTGCAGAGCCGGCCCCAGGCTCGCTGGGTGAGGCAGGCTCCCTCACGCTCAGCCCGAAGGCCCTGTCTGAGGTCACCCCCAGCGAGGGCTCCGGGGTAGGGCATTCCGAGTGAGGAGAGGAGCTCACTGGTGACGGGACAGGTGTCCTCTGAGAGCTAGGCTGCTCTGAGACCAGTGGGGTTGGAGGAGGAGCAAGGAGAAGTGTGTGGAGGGGCTAAGCAGGTTTAAAATAAGTGGGGGCATGCTCTGGGTGGCAGTGAGAGGCTGGGGGTGGAGGACCTCCCTGCCTCCCCAGGCCAGGGCCAGTGGCTCCTCAGGGCCAGATAGTGCCCCATGGAGCTCTTCATGCATGGAGATGAGACGCCCATGGGCCTGTGTCTCAGGGGACAGCTCACACAGAGCAGCTGCAGGGCAGGATCTGCAGGCGTGCACGGCCAACTGCACCGGCTCTCTGGCCCCAGTGCCCAGGCCATCTGCAGCGAGGCCAGCCTCTCCTCAGCCTCCGGCCCTGAGGGGCAGGAGGATGTGCCTGCATGTGCTGTGGTCACTGTGGGGAGGAAAGCAGCCTGTCAGGACAGCCAGGTCTGCTCTCAACACATTTGTGAACAGGCTGTGCGAGGTGAGGGATGAGGTGCGGCGGCGGGAACCGCGTTAGGTGGGCAGAGCTGCGTGTCTGCAGGAGAGAGAGAGCTTGGGGGATGCAGCTGCTGCAGGATTGAAGCAGGAGGGAGGAAGATCTGTGTGAGCAGCAGCTCAAACCCAAGAGAGGGGACACACAGACAGACGGACACCCGCACGCTGCATGCACTGTCTCTCCTGGCCAGCCAAAGCCCCTAGGTTCTGAGTTCCCTTTGCCCCTCAGCTCTGGGAGCTACACACTCCTCTTGCTGGCCTAGCTGGGAGCCCCAGGCAGCCCCGGCCCTCAGGATGCAGTGCTCACGGCTACCACAGCAAGCAGCTCCCGAAGGCTTATTTCTTCCAATGGTAGAATCACATTTTCTGAACCCGTGGAGACTAGCTGAGCTTTTTCTTGCATAGAGTTGGATCAGTCCAGGTTCTGAGGGACTCCTGGCGTTCAGTGTGGGGTGGGGACAGAGACACCATGGTGAGGCCCCAGAGCTCAGGGTGGCCAGACGAAGTGGGCAGGGGAGAGAGAAGAGGAGGAAAGACATTTTCCTGGGGCTGAGCTGTCTGTCAAAGAGGAGAGAAAGAAGTTTGGAGAGGGCCGATCCAGGTCTGCCAGGGGCTTAAGGGCACAGTGAGGTGGAGAGGCCGGGAGCATCTCTCTCTCTCTCCCTTTCTCTCTCTCTCTCTCTCTCTCTCCTCCCCCCCCCCCCATGGGTCTGGGCAGGGAGGAGTTTGTGTGCATGACACGTTTGGGGGAGAGTTCTCTATCAGCAAGTGCAAGATACTCATATGAAGGAACTCTCTAGAAAGAGCCCGTGGTAAGCAGGCAGTCCTTCTGGGTGTTTTAACGTGTGAAATAATGCAACCAGCAAAATTAAATGGCTGCTGTGCAGTTGTGTTCCTGCATGTACAATTACGTGATTATTCGGGTACTGAGGAAATAAAGCTGCGTGTGTGTGTGTGTGTGTGTGTGTGTGTGTGTGTGTGTGTTAGTTACTGGGGATGGAACCCAGGGGCATTCTACCTCTGAGCTACACACCCAACCCTATTTTATTTTTTATTTTGAAACAGAGTCTCACTAAGTTGCTGAGAGTCTTGTTTAGTTGCTGAGGCTGGGTGCAAACCTATGACCCTCCTGTCTCAGCCTCCCAAGTACTGGGATTATAGGTGTGTACCACCACACCCAGCTAAAGCGAAGTGTTTTAAAATGTGTAATTATGTGTGGTGTTTGAGGAATATGAGTTCCAAACACACGTCTGAACTTGAATCGACTCTGTGATGTTTAATGGCAAATCCACCAACAAGGTTTGTCAGTAACAAGTGTGCGGGCAAATGTCCCCGCAAGCACGTGACGGGACTTGAGTCCTTTGCTAGGTAGTATGTCCAGTTTTGTAGCTAGCCAAACATGACACCATTCCCTCCTTTATGAACACAGTGAAACAGAAGAGCAAACTTTTTTGGGGGGTACTGGGGATTGAACCCAGAGGCATTCTACCTCCAAGCTACACCCCCAGCCCTATTTTTTATTCTTTATTTTAAAACGTGCTCACTAAGTTGCAAAGGGCCTCACTAAGTAGCTGAGGCTGGCCGTGAACATGCGATCCTCCTGTCTCAGTCTCCCAAGTACTGGGATTACAAGCTTGCACCACCACGCCCGGCTCAGAAGAGCAAACTTGCATAAAGAACCCCTAAAGTTACCCCTTGTGTTGGCCCCTGACAGACCCTGAAGCCAGAATCAAGATGTTGGGGGGACTCAGGGTGTGTAGCTCCGTGTGGAACACTTGCCTAGCATGTTCGTTCCATTGCGTTCCACCCCCAAGTCTGCACAAAAAAAAAAAATTATATATATATATTTTTTTTTGAAAAGTTATTTTTGAGTGGAGGAAATAAAATGCATATCAGTTTGTAAAACAAAATAGTTGCAATGGAAGTTATGCCCATTTTTGAGTTTGGGGATTCTTTCTGCCCATCTCTGTGGTTTTCTTCTTCTCTGCCAGACTCAAGGAGAATCAAATGCTAAGCGTTAAGTGACCCCCAAACTTGAAATTGAAATGTGAAGAGGAAACAAGCCATCGGTTGCTTTGGGGGCGTCCGTGCCCTATGACCTTGCGTGCATGCTCATACTAGGTCATGCACGTGACAGCGTGTTTCTGGTCAGATGGGGCTGTTTCAGGCACACGTCTCAAATCGACTTGTGACAGCGGGGCACAGGCAATGCTGGGCCCGGCGCGCCTTGGGTGGCCCCTCTGCAGCCCTGCCTCCCTGGGGCCCCCTCCTGTGCAGGTGCAGCACCTGCCCCTCTGGTGTAGAGACAGACGCTTAGAAACTGCAGGCCCTGGAGCTCAGTGTCCTGTGTCACCCAGGGTCACCGCAGAGCAGTGGGGTCTCGGGATTGAAAGGAACATGCCGTGGTCACCCAGACCCCAGGCCTCGGGGCCTGGTGCAGTTGGAGTGGCTCAGTTCAGTATTAGATGGGTAATTGGGCCCCAGAATGGTGCGCCGTTCCTGAAAACACAGGAGCAGCTGCTCCCCCCCACCCCCACGGCCCTGCCCTTTGGCTTAATTAGGCAGTGGCCAAATGGAAAGACGTGAATACCTTTTGTGTCCTGGGCCCGGCTCCTTCCAGCCCCGAAATGCCCCTGTGCCGCTCCGCCTTTGTTCCAAGGCCCTGCACTTAGAAAGCCCGCCCCTCCTCCCGCCCAGACCTTTCCCATCTGTCAGGCCCCAAATGGGGAGACCCCCACCCCAGCCCAGGGGACCAGTCCCCAGCTGAACGAACACCAGGCCCTATTCGCAGGCAGCTACGTTGCATTATTATCCTTCCTATTTAAGCTGTGTTCTCACTGGTGTGGGGCCGAGGCAGACCCGCCGCTGTGCCAGTGAGGAGTGCCGCAGTTTCCCTGACCTCACACATCTGTATACCCCCAGCACCTTGCAGGGGACCCTCAGGTGCTCAATAAAAACTAATCAATAAATTGAACGAAGCTATTGACATGCGAGGAGCTGGCCTGGGGAAGCCGTTCAGAGCTCTCTCAAAACCCGTCCCGTGTCATTTCCAAAGGGCAGAATAGCGCCCGGCGGTCTGGAAGCGTCCGATAGACGCGTGTACGGCAGGTGTGTCTGGTGGCAAAGGTTGATCATCTGTTACCTCCGAGCGAAAAGATGCTGGGGAGGCACAAAGTTCCTTGTTGAAGGCAGCTGCTGGGCCTGCTCCACGTCAGGCCCAGGCTGCTCCAAGCAGCGGATGATTTATTTCTTACTGACTTAGATCTTTTAAATTGTTTGGATATGAAGTTGAGGGGCTCAGCCAGCCTACAGGGGCCGCCCAAACTGGCTCTGCCTGCAGGCGTGGCTTGGACGCGGTGAACTTTGTGCCATGCCTTTGGGGAGGCATTGCTGTTGGAGCTGGGCATTGGTGTTGGCTGGACCTGGCTGGAGGGGTGGCTGGGTGGCGGGGCCTCCTGGGAGAGCTGGGTTGTCAGCTGTGGTTTGTCAGAGGCATTCCCTCCTACATCCACGATGTCAGCAGCTTCCAGTTGTAGCATTAATGATTATCACAGAAACCCGTATCAGACACAGGTTTTGCAAGAACAAAGAGGCTTATTAAAATTGTGCTTCCCTCCTATGTTTTTATTTTTACAACTCTTCCCGGACTCCAATCTGATATTCACTAGGAGCAGAGCAAGCGTGGCAGTCTCAACGAGGACAGTCTTCCAGCAGAAGGGACACGGCAGCTTTGATTTGGGGCCCGTCAGTAACTTGTGGCTGTGGCTGAGCATTCTGGGCCATTTTCTCTCAAATCCTCGCCTCTAGGCGCACGCTCACTGCACAGCGTACGAGACTGTAGGTGTCTTTGGTTCTGTTAAGTGAGGCAGGATGAGAACACCTTTCAGGTGTACCCATTGGGGTGTCAAGAGGAGGGACACAGCCCTCACGTGGTCAGACAGGACTCAACTCCAGCTCCCTGGCCCTGTGCCCTGCTGCACACATGTGCAGGCTACTGGTGCTGTGGTGCCCATCGCTGAGCAGGTACTTATTGAATGCCCCCACTGGACCACACCACTAGGTACTGAGGAGGGCAGAACACAGGTCCAGATCACAGTTCTCAAGTTTGGGAGGTAGGACATCCTGAACCTGAGAATAGCCAGGGACAGCAGGGTGGTAAGGTGGGCAGGGAATGCAGGGGGGCTGCCATGGGGGGCGGCATGGCAGGGGGTGAGCGCTGAGGGAGGAGGGAAGCTGGCCTCTCTTGCCAGTGTCAGCCTGTTCTAAGATGGTTCTAGATTTAGAAGAGTGTTGAACGTTATCTTCCACTTACACCAGTTAAAACACGCCTATGCCTTTAAGTTTTATTTTGAGAAAACATCTTGCGAAATGGGAAAAATTACTCAGTACTGCTCAGTAAACACTGTTTATTCCAGAGCTGTTTTAGTTAGTTTACTCATGTTGCAGAACCCAGTGCTGCAGCTAAAGCAGCTGCACATTCTGCAGGAGAGCCGGGTCTGGGGTCTGCAGGAGAGCTGGATCTGCAGGAGAGCCGGGTCTGGGGTCTACAGGAGAGCCAGGTCTAGGGTCTGCAGGAGAGCCGGGCCTGGGGTCTGCAG
>PVJS01048997.1:0-14831 GCA_004027185.1 Glis glis
CGGCCAGCCTTAGCAACTTGTGAGGCCCTCCGCAACTTAGTGAGACCCTGTTTCAAAATAAAGAATAAAAAATAGGGCTAGGGGTGTAGCTCAGAGGTAGAATGCCCCGGGTTCAATCCCCAGTACCGCCAAAAAAAAAAAAAAAAAAAGGAAATACACATTCAAGGGAAAATGCAGGCCACCCCAAAAGCGAGAGAAACAATAATAGTATGTTTTAAATATGGCTAGGATCTAATTTTCTATGATGTTGAATAATTCTTAGTGTGTTTTTCTGGGTCTACATTTTAGGGAAAAAATGGGAAGAGCAAAACTTTGAAGACAAGTGCCAAAATCCAGGGATAAACCTAAGGTAATCTGTCCTCGCAGGAGAACGCACGGCCTCTCAAGAGTCTTGGAGTAGCAGGATATTTCCAAAGCAAGCAACTGACACAGATAAGACCAGCTTCCCGTTGATTTAATCTCAGACAGTTTTCTCTGAAGCTGTGGAGATGTTGAGCATGTGAGCTGGTTTAGGTCTGGATCCTCTCAAAGGCTTGTGTTCTGAGGGCGTGGTCCAGTGCAGCAGTGTTCAGAGTGGGGCTCTGGGGAGTGAGTGGCTCCTGAGGGTTGTAACCTCATCCGTGGACTGATCCACTGATGGAATCATGGTGTGATGGCATTATCGGGAGATGGTGGTCCCTGTGGGAGGTGGACCGAGTTGGAGGAAGCAGGTCACTGGAGGTGTGTCCTGGAAGGGAGTTTCTTTTCACTGGCCCCTTCCTCTCCATCTCTGTTTCCTGGCCACCGTGAGTGAGCAGGTTTGCTCCCCCACAGCCTCCCCCCCATGATGTTGCCTCACCACGAGCCCACAGCATTGGGGCCAAGGAATGTGGGCTGAAACCTGAACCCATGAGCCAGAGGAAATCTCTCATGATTTAAGTTGTTTTTCTCAGGTATTTTGACCCAAGAACGGAAAGCTAACAGAGCATCCACAATAAAAAAAAAAATCCAAAATATTCCCATATTAGAAACATCTGGAGAACTGTGATGCTACAAGTTACACTTTTTTTTTTTGGTGGTACTGGGGATTGAACCCAGGGTTGTTCTACCTCTGAGCTATACTCCCAGCCCTATTTTCATTATTTATTTTGAAACAAGGTCTCACTAAGTTGTGAAGGGCCGCACAAGTTACTGAGGCTGGTTTTGAACCTGCGATCCTCCTGCCTCAGCCTCCCAGTACTGGGATTTCAAGCATGCACCACCACACCTGGCAAAGTTACACTTTTGTGTGTGTGTGTGTGTGTGTGTGTGTGTGATACTAGGGATTGATCCTAGGGCATTCTCCCCTTGAGCTATACCCTCAACCCTATTTCTTTTTTATTTTAAAACAGGGTCTGCGTTGCTGAGGCTGGCTGAGAACCTGTGCTCCTCCTGTCTCAACCTCCCAAGTACTGGGATTACAAGCGTGCACCACCATGCCTGGCACAAGTGACACTTTCATATGGTTTAGTGTACATGAACTCTATTCCATGCACCAAACTATTAAAAGTTTGTATTAAATTCCCTTCAGGCTTTGAGTATAAGATATATATGAAGCAAAAAAGAATTCGGTGTATATGAAACAAAAAAGAATTTTGTGTTTTTAGTCCTCTATGCTTCTTTGAGATCCCTGATTTTGGGTATGTAGGTATTTCAAAATCCGACATGTGACTGGCATGGTGGCGCACCATACAATCCCATTTCTTTTTTCTTTTTGTATGTGTGGTACTGAGGATTGAACACAACGGCATTCTACCTCAAGCTACAACCACAGCCCTATTTCATTTCTGTTTTGAAGCAGGGTCTCACTAAGATGTGGAGGGCCTTACTAAATTGCTGAGGCTGTCCTCAAACCTGTGATCCTCCTGTCTCAGCTTCCCATGTAATGGGATTGCAAGCGTGCACCACCATGCCCGGCTTGTAATCCCATTTATTAGAAGGATGATACAGGAGGATTGTAAGTTCAAGGCTAGCCTCAGCAATTTAGCAAGGCTCTATTTTTCAAAATAAAAAGGGCTGGGGTGTAGCTTAAAGGTAGAATGCCCCTGGATTCAAACCTCAGTACCACGCACAAAAATAATAGTAATAATATTAATAATAATAATAATCATATATAACATGTGCGCGCGGCATGTTGGCATATGCATGTAATGCCAGTACTTGGGAGGCTGAGACAGGAGGATCACATGTTCTAAACCAGCCTCAGCAACTTAGAGAGGCCTTGTTTTAAAACAAAAAATAAAATAGGTCTAGAGATGTAGCTTGGAGGTAGAATGCCCCTGGGATTGGGATTGCCCCACAAAACAAAAGAAAACAAAAACAAAGAACATGTGTTTGGTCTCTAGCATTTCTCATGAGGCATACCCAACTGCATTTAATGTGACATAGACATACAGTGTTTGCCATATACATAACATGGAAACAGTATCTTGTAACCTCATATAAATACCAGTATACTGATAATAATTGTCATTAATCGCTTCTGCAGCATTCACTCCACTTATATTCTGAAATCCTTCCAGGTTCCACCGGGCATGGTGGTGTACGCTTATAATCCCAGTACTTGGGAGGCTGAGACAGGAGGATTGCAGGTTTGCGGCCAGTCTCAGCTACTTAATGAGGCCCTCCGCAACTTAGTGAGACCCTGTTTCAAAATAAAGAATAAAAAATAGGCTGGGGGTGTAGCTCAGAGGTAGAATGCCCCTGGGTTCAATCCCCAGTACTGCAAAAAAAAAAAAAGAAATCCTTCTAGGTCATAATACCAAGAATTTTGGTAAATTTTTAATAAATCCTTAGTAGAATGTTTCTCATGTTTTTACAGAAGACAAGTGGTAGAGAGACCCTATAAATGTAAAGAATATAGTTGGAGTGGAGAAATTGCCAACCAAAGTCTATCATGTGTTGTGAGTGTTAAGAAGAAACCTCCAGGAGTAACTGGCCATGAAAACCCAGTGTGTCGAGAAGCCCTTCCTGCTCCTTCATCCCTAAATGCGCCCCTGAGAGTTCACACTGGCCACAAACCATACGAGCCTCAGGAAAAGCTAGAGAGGCCATGTAATCATAAGGAATGTGAGAAAACCTTCCGTTATCCTCATTGTTTTCAAAAGTATGAAATGATTCATCCTGGAGAGAGGACTTATGACAGTAAACAATACCATGAAGCCTCTAGGTGCCCTGTTCCTACTGAGAACCATGAAAGGACTCACCGTCAGAGAAAACACTATATGTGTAAGTATTGTGGGAAAACCTTCACTAATCTTAAAGAACATGAAAGAATTCATACTGGAGAGAAACCATTTGTATGTACACATTGTGGGAAAAGCTTTACTCGTTCCAGTACTCTGTACACACATGAAAGAATTCACACTGGAGAGAAACCCTTTGTATGTAAGCTCTGTGATAAAGCCTTCACTGATCCAAGTTCCCTTCGATTTCATAATAGGATTCACGGTGAAGGGAAACCCTCTATATGTAAGCAATGTGGGAAAACCTTTAGTTCTTCCAGTTACCTTAAAATACATGAAAGAATTCACAGTGGAGAGAAACCCTTTTCATGTAAGGAATGTGGGAAATGTTTCCGTTCTCACAACGCTTTACAAAAACACAGAAGAAATCATACTGGAGAGAAACCATATCTATGTAATCAATGTGGTAAAACCTTTACTTTTTGTAGTACCTATCAATACCATGTAAGGACTCACACTGGAGAGAAACCCTATGAGTGTAAGCAATGTGGGAAAGCCTACAGTTCTTCTGGTTCTTATCAAATACATGAAAGAACTCACAGTGGAGAGAAACCTTATGAGTGTAAGCAATGTGGGAAAGCTTTTTGTTTCTTCAGTAGCTGTCGAAGACATGAACGAGTTCACAGTGGAGAGAGACCTTATGTATGTAAGCAATGTGGGAAAGTCTTTCGTTATTTCAGTAACGTTCGAAGACATAAATGTGTTCACAGTGGAGAGAAACTGTATACATGAAAGCAATGTGGGAAAACTTTCTGTCATTCCAGTTCTTTGAGAAGCCATGAAGAAAGCCACACTACAGAAAAAGCTTGCGTATGTAAGCAATGTGGGAAAGCCTTTAGGTCTTCCAGTTCCCTTCAGATACACAAAAGAACTTTGGAAAGAAGCCCTATGAATGTAATCAATGTGGGCAAAGGAAAAGGTCATAACCATTTATACTGACAGCAGATATGCCTTTTGCGTGGCCCATGTTCATGCAGTGATTTATTTATTTATTTATTTATTTTGCGGTACCAGGGATGGAACCCAGGGACATTCTACCTCTGGGCTACACCCCCAGCCCTATTTTTAATTCTTTATTTTGAAGCAGGGTCTCACTAAGTAGCTGAGGCTGGCCGCGAACCCGGATCCTCCTGTCTCAGCCTCCCAAGTACTGGGATTACAAGCGTGCGCCACCACGCCCGGCTTTCATGCAGTCATTTATAAAAAGAAAGGATTGTTAACCTCAGCAGGAAAACAAATCAAAAACAAAGAGGAATTCCTAGCTTTATTAGAGACTCTTTGGCTACCTAAGACTTTTGCTCTGGTACACTGTCCTGGACATCAAAAAGGAAATACCACAGAGGCCAGGGGAAATAGGGCAGCTAATGAAGCGACCCAGAAAGTTGTCCTAAAACCAGTGGGGCCACTATAAATCTTGCTAACCATCCTGAATCCTGCCCTGTCATTACACCCAAATTATTCACAAGAAGAGCAAACCTCAGCTCGGCCCAAGGGAGCAAATCAAAACTCAGAGGGATGGTGGATGCCCCCAGACCAAAGTTCTCCCTGAAGCCCTAGGAAAAATCATATGCAACCAATTACTTCAGGCTATACATTTTGGTACTACCAAACTTACAAACCTTCTAAAAAGAAATCATTACATCCCTAATTTAGGACAGATAGCTGAAGGAATTAACATCAAGGTGTGTGGTCTGTCCCCAAGTTAATGCAAAACAGGGAAGGAGACCCTTACAGGGTTTAGAGCCAGGGTTGCATCACCAGGAGAACATTGAGGACTCCATTTCACTGAACTAAGGCCCCCAGCATCAGGGTACAAATATCTCCTAGTTTCTGTTAATACCTTCTCAGGATGGGTAGACGCTTTCCCCACTAAAAATGAGAGCTGTGCAGTGGTAAATTTTTACATGAGATTATACTTCAGTTCGGCCTGCCCTGACTCTAGGATCTGATAATGGGCCTGCGTTTGTATTTAAAATTTGCCAATTAGTAGGAAAGGCCCTAAATATTCAGTGGAAACTGCATTGTGCCCACAGGCCCCAGAGTTCTGAACAGGTTGAACAGATGAATCATACTTTAAAGGAAATTTGAACAAAATTTATTTTAAAAACTGGTGAAAGTCGGGCGTGGTGGCGCATGCTTGTAATCCCAGTACTTGGGAGGCTGAGACAGGAGGATCACAGGTTTGCAACCAGCCTCAGCTACTTAGTGAGGCCCTCCACAACTTAGTGAGACCCTGTTTCAAAATAAAGAATAAAAATTGGGGCTGGGAGTGTAGCTCGGAGGTAGAATGTCCCTGGGTTCAATCCCCAGTACAGCAAAAAACAAACAAACAAACAAAAAAAACGGTGAAAACTGGGTCAATCTTTCACCCCTAGCCTTATTAAGGGCCTGATGTACTCTATTGGACAAGCTTCACTGTCTGTGAAATAATGTTCAGGAGACCTCCCCAGCTACTTCCAAAACTCCACACTGAAATGCTTCTTTGCTTAAGTTTCTACAGAACCTACAAGCAACTCAGCAGGATGTTCATAGACAAGCCTGAAAAACTGCCTTTGCCTCACTCAGATCTGACTCATCCTTTCTAGCCTGGGGACACTGTTTTGGTCAAAAGGTTCACCAAAGAAGGGCTCACCCCCACTGGGAGAGGACCACACATTGTCATCCTGACCACCCCCACATCTGTAAAAGTCAGCGGAATCTCTGTTTGGCTCCACCACTCCTGACTCAATCCCGCTCACTTGGAATGGAAGGCCCTCACCACCCCAGACCCACTAAAGATAAGACTCTCATGACTCCCCGACCCCACACATCCCTGATCTTGTTATGTACCCTCTTTTGGGGTTTGTTTGGGTAACCCTTATAGACCAGTACCAAAGTGAACATATGAGTTTAAAAATGGGATCACTGGGGATGTTCATTCAAGTCTAACTTACCCTGGTCGGGATAAAATTGACTGGATGCTTGACTTGTGTGATGTTTTATTTATTTATTTATTGCGGTACTGGGGATTGAATCCAGGGGCATTCTACCTCCAAGCTACACCCCCAGCCCTATTTTTTATTCTTTATTTTGAAACAGGGTCTCACTAAGTTGTGGAGGACCTAAGTAGCTGAGGCTGGCCACAAACTTGGATCCTCCGGTCTCAGCCTCCCAAGTAGTGGGATTACAAGTGTGTGCTACCACCCCAGGCTCAGCTTGTGTGATCTTTTTAAAAGAACATAATACCAACGTCTAGACAAAAGCCCCAGGGTGTTAAGGGGGCTGAGCTGGGGTCCAAGCAGCTGCCTATGGAACACTGGTGGCTGAAAAAGATCTTCAGGGAATTAGCTATTATATCTGCCCAGGTTCAGGAGAACTTAAGTTTAATTGCATAAATTTGAGAGAGTTCTTTTGTCCCATCTGGGGTCGTGAAACCAGTTTCACCATAGACAACTCTCAGGGCAATCTCTATCTCCAGGTCTGGTGTACTTCTTACCCTCTGAATGCCAAATAAGAAAGTGCAACCCCATTAAGGTTTAGCTGAGAAACACCCAAGATTCTTCTTGGCAAACGGGCCATACCTGGGGAATTAGGCTATACCTGTCTGGGCGGGATCATGGCACCCTATTCACAATCCAAAAACAGAGGTAGACTCTGCCAACGTGACCTATGGGTCCTCTTGCTGACCTGGCCCTGCCAATCCCAGTCCAAATCTCCCCAACCAGATCCCCTGGTGTGACCACCTACTGAACATTCTCCCCCTTCCCCAAACCCATGGCCTCCTCAGAACCCTCCCTATTAGATATGCTTTCTGCAATACATAGGTTTATTAACTTCTAGTCTAGGGCAGACTGCTGGTTATGTCTAAACTCAAAACCCTGTATTCTATGGTAGTTGGTTGTTTTTTTCAGTACTGAGGATTGAACCCAGGGTCATTCTACCTCCGAGCTACTACCCCATCCCTTTTTTTATTCTTTATTTTGAAACAGGGTCTCACTAAGTTGCGGAGGGCCTCACTAAGTAGCTGAGGCTGGCTGTGAACCTGTGATCCTCCTGTCTCAGCCTCCAAGTACTGGGATTACAAGTGTGCACCACCACACCTGGCTTGGGAGTTGGTTTAATTGGGCTCATCCCCCTAGTTACTTCCTTCTCAGCTTGTGGCTTCGACCAACTCCACGTGACCCTGGGAGACATTCAAGGAGAGGAATCCTGCATCCTGTCTGCCTCCTATAGACTCCAACAATCCCCTTACTCTGACCTCTGTAACAACACCATCATTTTGCCATTCTGTTGGTTTCTTTAAAGCCCCTAATAACACTCGGCTAGCCTGCACAGACAAACTCACCAAGTGTGCCTCAGTAGAGCCGTTCAAAAATTGTTCCCACCTTATCCTTTGTATCCTTACACATGTGCTCCCCCAGGTATACTTCTACAACGGAAATGAAGGAAGAACTCTTTATTTTTCTCCCCGATCAGCTGACTAGATGGAAGCGGGGAACACCCATCTTGGTTCCAGGGTTAGGAACAGCAGCCCTAATAAAAAGTCATATCCACATAGGAGAGCTCACTAACCAGGTTCACCAGGACTTAAACCATCCAGATACTTCAATTGCAGGGCTGAGCAAAGAGGTTGACTCCTTGGCAGAAATGGTCTTACAAAATAGGAGAAGGGTAGATCTTTTGCTCCTCCAAAAAGGCAGGCTTTGTGCAGCTTTGGGGGAAACATGCTGCTTTTATGCAAATGAGACAGGAATAATCCAAGAAAGTCTCTCACGGGTTAGAAAAAATATAGAAGAGAGAAAATAAAAACTTGAAAATTCCTCAAATTGGTTCCAGCACCCTTTTAACTGGTCCCCCTGGCTTACAACCCTGATATCTGTGGCAATAGGCCCCCTAACCTTAATTCTCCTAGGGTTAACTGGGTCCTTGCCTTATCAACTGCTTTGCAAATTTTGTTCAAAATCGTATTAGTTCAGTAAAACTTATGGTTTTAAGAAGTCACTATAAACCCTGATAGACAAAGATGTCTGAAAATCAATGATTTGATCCAGGTACATAAAACCAGTGGGTAATGAACTCTAGCAGTACTGATTTCATTTTGTTTCCATACCTCTATTTTGTGGTCATAATCGGTTGGTTCAAGCTTACTCTCCACCCCTATTCTGAGAATTGCAGGTACAACCCACACTCAGAAACACCTCCCCTAATTGTTCCCCAAGATTAACTTTAAACCGCTCATTTTGGATTCTGTACCATGCTCTGCTACTCCCCACCCCCTTTTTTCTAGTTAAAAACAGGACGTGGTTTTTGCTTATAAATACGTGCCCACAGCTGTAATTGGGGCGGCGAGTTCTTTAGGACGTTAGTCCGCTCGTGGTTGCCAGCTTTTGCAATAAAGACTCCTAATTTGATCTCTTAGAGTGTGGCACTCCTCTATTATCTCGTGCTCTCCCCTACAACAATGGAACCAAGGGGCATTCTACCTCTGGGCTACACCCCCAGCCCAATTGTATTTTATATTGGAAATCAGGGTTTGGCTAGGTTGCTGAGAGTCTCAATAAGTTGCTGAGGCAGGATTTGAACCTGCAATACTCTTAAGAGGGCAAAGAAACAGAAAACAGAGTTGGTCATTTACTGATGAGGAAAGGTAATTTTTTTCTTTCTTTCTTTTTTTTTTTGCAGTACCGGGGATTGAACCCAGGGGCATTCTACCTCGAGCTACACCCCCAGCCCTATTTTTTATACTTTATTTTGAAATCGGGTCTCACGAAGTTGCAGAGGGCCTCACTAAGTAGAGAGAGAAAGAGAGCTGAGGCTGGCTGCGAACCCGGATCCTCCGGTCTCCGCCTCCCAAAGTACTGGGATTACAAGCGTGCGCCACCACGCCCGGTGGAAAGGTAATTTTTTATCACAGAAACATAAAAGAGAAAGTACTCCCTTATTTCTTCTATGTGAAAATAATATGAAACATTTATTTGATATATAGGATAAGAACAAAGCTAAGTAATTCAACTCCACTGCAGCATAACAACAACAAAAAATCACCCCTTCAACATAGTGTAAGATTTAAATACAACCTGGACCAGGGTACATGTCTTATAAAACACAATAAGATTGCTGCTACCCTACCAAGTACTTCCAGTCCCTACCCAGGTCATATTGAAATACTGGTGGTCCTAATACTTTTATTGAAACAAATCATTAAAAAACATAAAGCATTTTAAAAGACAAATCAAAATGCTTCAATAACCGTATATCCAACTGAAAGGTTACCTAAATGAGATTTATTTGCTTCTCGCTAATAAATTTCATTCACACCAGAGCCATAAACTTTCCATACTGTAGTATCTTCCTTGCCCAGTATCAAAGGAAAAATCAAAATGATTAGTAAAGAAAAATGTAGGAATTAACACCTCCTTTTTTTTTTTGTGGTTACGGAGATTGAACTCAGGGGTGTTTTACCTCCAAGCTACACCCCTGGACCAATTTTTTATACTTTATTTTGAAACTGGGTCTCACAAAGTTGCGGAGGGCCTCACTAAGTAGAGAGAGAGAGAGAGAGATCACAGGCAGAAAGTGCAGCACTCAGAGAAAGATTTTATTTAGCAAGCAATAACAATTTAAGCTTAAGCAAGCAAAAGCAAGAGGTCCTCAACACAGCTGTCTCTTGTTGGGGTTTTTATCTGACTGTAAGCCTTTTAGGTCACTCTGACCCTTTTCCCACAACTGGGCTTGCTTTTTGAAAATTTTTTTCCCTGAACTCCAACTTGGATTGCTTCCAGCACTTTTGTTTTCAGCTCAAGGCTGATTTATGGATGACCCTGGAAAGTACTTTTCCCATGGACCTTCTCCCTCTCTGCCTACATTTTACTGAGTCCTTATATATACATAGTGGAAGAAGACATGCATCCCCAGGTCTGCTTCCTGTTTTCCTCTTGTTAGAAACTGATTCTAGGGAAGCCCCAAATAAAAACTCATAAAACCTAAAGTAACTTTGCAAGGCAATATACTTCTTCAGAAGGGTGTGCAACCAACATGGAGTCTGGTCAGCAAGCACACCAAGCAGGAAGTCCAATCTGGCTTTTATCCCTAATGTGATCCTGCCCCTCACCCTGATTTTGGGAGGGTTTGTGTTCACAACTCTGCACTATCGGCTATTCCTTATTACAGACTTAAACATAGTTTCAACAAAGATACAAAGTCTTAAAGTACATGTTACATTGATTGATTCACTGCTAGTGTGGTAGAAAAAGTTACTAAAATGGAAGGCCATGTATCCAGGCAACTGCCTGAAGAAAGATTGTAAGTCACATAGGTTGTGAGTCATGTAGGTTGTGAATCATGTATGTCATAAGTCACATAGATCGTAAGTCATATAGGATGTAGCCTGCTCAGGAATGTCCCCTTCTTGCCCTCCCCTTACCCAAAATTCCTCCAGGGACCCTGTAATCACTAACTGCCACATTTCAACTTCTGTAAGCCCGCCTGCCTACTTCTGCCCTTTGTTCTATAAAAGGTGAGCTCACATCGAGCTTGGGGCCAGAGTTTTTCAAGAGCTATCCTAACTTCAGCCTGTCGGTGTAATAAACTTCCTCTTTTCCACCTTAACTGGTATTGGGTCGATTATTCAGAGAATTTCTGCAACATTAGAACAGACAAAATTTAAAAGTACAGTTTACAGTATTCTCTGCATTGATTGGCTTTCTGTAAAAATTTTAAGGTACATTCTTGGAACAAACTGGCACATAAGTTATATAATAGTCCTATGCTATAGTTACAAATGAATGCTTAGTGCAAAACTTATACATGGAAGAAATATATTTCTATGTAATTTACCACTTCGACAGAAAAGATGGCTTTTATTTTTTATACATTCTGGCTTCCTGTCTCCCACTCTGGCTTCCTCTCTCCCTCTCTAGCTTTCTGTCTTGCTGTCTAGTTTCCTGTTTTGTTCTCTGTCTTCCAGTCACCCTGTCTTGCTTCCTTTCCCCGTTTTGGCTTCTGGTCTCACTCTCTGGTTTCCTCTTTCTCTCTCTAGCATCCAGTCTTGGTCTCTGCCTTCTTGTTTTCCTCATTGGCTTCCTGTCTTGTTCTAGGTCTCACTATGGCTTCCTTTCTAGCTGTCTACCTTCCTGTCCCTATCTCTCTGGCTTCCTGTTTGGCTCCAGGCCTTACTACTTCCCCTCTGGTTTCCTGTCTTTCTCTCCGGTTTCCTTTTTAACTCTGGCTTCCTGTCTCACTTATGAGCTTCCTGTTTACCCTCAGGTTTCCTGTTTCCCTTTCAGGTTCCTCTCTCTCTCTCTCTCTGACACTCTGGCTTCTGGAATCATTTCCTAGCTTACTGTCTGTCTGTCTGTCTGACTGACTGCTTTCCTGCTTCTCTCTCTGGCTCTGTGTTTCCTCTGGCTTCCTATTTCCCTCTCTGGCATCCAGTTACAGCTCTCTGGCTTCCTGTCTCTATCTCCCTGGCTTCCTGTTTTGCTCTCTGGGCTCCTTTTCCCCATCCAGCTTCCGGCCTCACTCTGAGTTCCAATCTCCCTCTTTAGCTTCCTGTCTTGCTTGCTTTCTTTCTTTCTTTTTTTTTTTTGCAATACTGGGGATTGAACCCAGGGGCATTTTACCTCTGAGCTACACCCCCAGCCCTATTTTTTATTCTTTATTTTGAGACAAGGTCTCACTAAGTTGCGGAGGGCCTCGCTAAGTAACTGAGGCTGGCCATGAACCTGGATCGTCCTGTCTTAGCTTCCCAAGTACTGGGATTAAAAGCGTGGACCACAAAACCGGCTTCCTGTCCCACTTTTCGACATCCTGTTTCCCTCTCTGTCTCCGTCTTGCTGATTGGACAACCATGAAGCCCTACCCCTACCACCCTTAGGTCCAGTGTCAGAAGATCAGCCCCCCGCCCTGTGACTGGCAGGAGCAGCCTTCCCATACCTGCTGCAGCTGGGAACAAATGATCCCAACCAAAGCTTTCCCAAAGCCGGGCGTGGTGGTACACACTTGTAATCCCAATACTTAGGAGGCTGAGACAGGAGGATCACACGGCCAGCCTCAGCAATCTTGTGAGGCCCTCTGCAACTTAGTGAGACCCTGTTTCAAAATAAAAAATAAAATCGGGCAGGGGGTGTAGATCGGAGGTAGAATGCCCCTGAGTTCAATCCTCAGTACCACCAAAAAAAAAAAAAAAAAAAAAAAAAAAAGCTTTCCCAGCCAGCCCAGGTGGTTCCCTGGCCAGGCAGGGGGATCAGTACATTTAATTAGCATTTCCTCCTGACTATGCAGAGCCCCCACCTGTACTCAGTGGATACTTTGCACTTCTACCTCCTGGAAATGGGGCCAAGAGTGGGCTCTGGGCTCTGGGAATGCCAGACTCAGTGACCCAAGAATATAAACGCCTAGCCCAGGCCAGACCGTGCTGGAGCTGGAGGAGGGAGGGCCTCACAGGTCACACTGGAGGATTTGGCACTTGGCTTCGTGGCTAGGACTTTCTCACACCTAATCTCTCAGTTTACCCATTTATATCCAAGAAAGGAAAACCTTGACAACAAGGGAATGCAAGGATTCAATGCATGAAGAAACTGGAGATAAATGGCAGCAGTGTTGTACAAAGGAATCATGAGGGGGAAAAAATCAGACAGTTGAACTGGCGCAGACAGGCAGCCTGCGCCACGCAGGGTCACAAGGACAACCTGAATTCAGAAGGCTAACCATATTCCCAAGGTTGAGGGCCACACTGACTTGCTGAAATGGAGCCACAGTAGATCACACAGTGCTGCTCAGGTAAAGTATTACTCTCATGGGGACAAAGTCGTTTGAACAAGGACTAATCAAATGTGAACGCACCCATTTCCCTCTGCTTCAGGGGTTCCCTCACCTTCCAAGTGGATGGTTGTCACCAAGTGGGCATGAAAGCTCCTGTTTACCCATTTGAAGCGGTCTCTCCCTATAACCCCCACCTTCATTGACCCATCCAGTCAATTCTACAGCTAAATACTAAGCATTGAAGGAACACTTTTCCATTTCAAAAACTCCCACTGGTCCTAGGTCAAATCCCCCTGAGGCTCTATCAGATCCCTCCATTTTATCAATCATTTGCAATGGAAATGGGTAATTATACATGAAATGGAGGACCTGGGGCATGAGGTAGATGATGTAGGTATGACCAGGAGGGACACACAGTTGGACAAGGTCATGTGTCAGCCCTCCAAAGAGTAGGTCCTCAAGAAGGCGGTGACATGAAGACACAGGTGAGAACAAAGAGGACTAACCACCTGTGGTCATGGTAGAAGGGTTGATTTTGTGAAGGTTAGGGAAAAGGTCCCAGTTGGGTAGAGAGGGGAACAAAACTCAGGACTGGCAGTGTCCCTTGCCTTATGTGATGGAAGACAATTTCAGTCATATTCCAGGACCTGATATCACTCTTTGTCCTGACTGTCAGTCTTTTTAGTTAGTATCCATTTTGTTCACCTGTTCAAGGACACCCCACAATGGGAGAGGAGATTGCTCTCTTTTCTAGTGCCATTGCTAGAATATTGCTCTAGGACATTGCTCTTTCGCTTGACCTCTGTAGTCTGATCAAGTTATCTCCCTGAGGATGGTCAACAGTGCTCAGGATGGTAAGTACAGAGTTGCAATTCCTCAGAACTTAGCTGGGCATGGTGACACATGCCTGAAATCCCAGTACTTGGGACAATGAGACAGGGTTGCAGGTTTGAGGCCAGCCTCAGCCATTTAGCAAGGCCCTCAGGAACTTAGGGAGTCCCTCTTTCAAAATAAACAGGGCTGAAGGTGTAGCTTGGAGGTAGAATGCCCCTGTGTTTAATCCCTCCACAAACCAAAAACAAATAAATGCCTTAGATCTGAAAATAAGGAGTAAGGGTATTGGGGAAATTTTCTACAGGCTTCCAAATTAGTTACATTTTCCTGTTCTGCCTTTATATCCCTTTCTTTTTTCTTTTTGGTAGTACTGGGGATTGAACTCAGGGTCATTCTGTCCTCGAGTTGTACCCTCAGCCCCTTTTTAAATCTTTGTTGTGAAACAGGATCTGCCTGGGTTGTTGAGAGTCTTACTACATTGCTCAGGCTATCCTCAAACCTGTGATCCTCCTGTCTCAGCCTCCCAAGTACTGGGATTACAGGTATGTGCCACCACTCCCCACTTTTCTTAAATTGGACCTCAGTATCAGGGCTGAGACACACACCAGGGTCACACCCATGGTGAAAGAGGCTTGGGCCTCTCCCATTACAACATGAAGAGGGAAAACGTGGAAGAGAAAATGAAGTTGAGGTGGAAAACTAGTAATGTAGCCATCATCCCCATGACTGAACCACAGGCGCAGGATGATGGCACAAGATAGGGACAGCTACCAAGGCTCATAAGCACACTTTATTATTATTAGTCAATATTTGTGTGTGGTACTGGGGCTTGAACCTAGGGTCATTCTACCTCCAAGCTACACCCTCAGCCCTATTTTTTATTCTTTTTTTTTTTTTGCGGTACCGGGGATTGAACGCAGGGGCGTTCTACCTCCGCGCTACGCCCCCAGCCCTATTTTTTATACTTTATTTTGAGACCGGGTCTCACGAAGT